>ML802364.1:85387-126318 GCA_009831015.1 Picea engelmannii
CTCCGATAGATGGGATGATGGGCGAGCCCGGGCGAGGATGCGCAACCAGGCTCGACCAAAGGGAGAGGAAATAGTCCTGCAATTTAGAATGCTGATTGGTTTAGAATGGACATTGGCTTATAAAGAGGATTAGATAAGCTGCCTTAGCGAGAAAGAAGGATTTTCCCCATACCCGTGATAAGATCTTTCGTACTACCTATTTGATCTAGTGTAGTTTCATCCTGCTACTCCACCTGGCTATCTATCCGTTACTCCCGGTCTTTCTGTTTTTGTTCCACTTGGAGCTCCCCAACAATACTAGTTAGATAGAGAGGAAGGAAAGGCTTATTTCTTCCTTTGCCAGTGCACTGGATTTGAGGAGTATTCTTCTTACACCTTTCTCATACTCTTCCTTACACCCGGGGAAATACGAGCAAGATTGCTATTATGCCCGCTTTTGAATTCCAGTAGTTCGATCTGTCTCTTCGAGCAAGGAGGGAAAACTATGTTAGCTACAAAACTAGACTTACTTGGATCGGGGGAAACAGAGGGAAATGCGATGGCTAAGCTAGCTCGATCTTCCTTTGGAACCTTTATTTCCTCAGTAGCATGGATAGGAAAAAAGAGATTAGTTCTATTTGAGGGGTACGATTAGTACTATTTGAGGGGTACGGGGTTCGGGACAAACAAAGAAAGATCGGGTCAGCATATCAATTTTGACTAGACACCTTACTCGGATCTCTTTTTATGCTACTAGCCATTGCGGAAAAGGGTTCAATAGCTATGAAGTGACTAGCATGAGTTGATGAAAATGAAGAAGTTACTAGCAGCTTTAATGAAATGAGTTCTTATCGAGTGCAGCGAAGCCTTGTTTTCGTTAATTACGTTTTGATGAATGCCGAAGTGACTAGCTTTAACGAGTTCCTTAGCTTTGCCCTCGAGCAACGGACTATGTTAGGAATCGTGAGGACCTATAAAAACTACAGTGAGGCGGACCTCTTAGGATATTACGTCTGTAATAAAAAAACATGCCCTTTTTCTTTAATCGATAGCTTCAAGCACTCTGAAATAGGGAGAGGGAGAGAGCATTTATGCACCGTTAAATCAAGTTTATATTCAGTATGTAGTAACTTTCAAACACTCTATCTTAAGTAATTACTTAATTCATTCATTTCGGATAGTTTTGAATTAAATAAATGCGCGATTAATTAGTAAAATGAGAGAAATCGTTTTTCATCTTTGGACATCGACTTCTCTTTTTAAGGAGATAGAGCTAGTTCATGCTCTTGACTCGTTGTTAGGGGAGTAAAACGCATTACCTATGGTAAAGAGTAGGGGCAGGGGCATGGCGCCTTAGGCAAGAAGACTTTCTGGGGTTCAGTTTTAGTTGGGGTATGGTAGGTCCTTTTGGTGATCATTGGTCTGCAGGGTTGAACAGAACATGGATGGACGCCAGCCTAAATACCACAGGTCCAATATCTAAGGTGAACCTGGTTGCCTAAAGCGATTTCCCTCTACCACACTCCTAAAGGCACCCACCATTGTTAACCGCCATCCATCATCATGCCATCTTCATGTTTCCTTGTTCCTTCCCCCCTTTCCTTTTTCCCACTCGACTCCAACTACCCACTCCACATAAAGATTTTGTGAACGATTCTATGCCTGCCCACCTAGCTCCAAAAGTGGACCCGAGACCGTGTAGCTTGTGTCCAAGTACCATAATTTGGAGATCGCCATGTTTCCTTCTTCCTTCCCCTCGCGATTCCCACTTAAGAAAAACCAAGTGTGTGTTGATGCCCTACTCGCTCGTACTAAAGAAAGAAAGCCCTCAAGAATACTTCCTAAAGGCCTGCCTACCTAGTGAATTCCCTTAAGAATAAGAATAAGACTCTGAGTTGCAGTGTACTGGCTGAAAGGTTCTTAATTCCGGTAATCCTTCCTCACCTTTCGTTGTTAAGGTGAGCCTCTTCCTCACCCCACTTATATAGGGTGAGCCCTCCTTCCTCTCATTCCATTGTCATGGGAGCAATCCTTCCTCCCGCCTTCGAGAACAGTAACCAGGCGACTCATGTTTTCTAGGTTATTTCCTTTCCCTCCTATGCCTATTTTGGCATGGCTTCGCACCTCGATCTCCCTATGGTCAATCGAGCAATAAATTCCTTGCCTGAGGAAGGGATTCATCGCTTGCTCTTTCGAGAGCAAGTACAAGTGGCTTCACACCTATCTTATCAAATATTTACTCAAGGGTAGGCTTGCTTCTCACTCATATTGTTAGGTGAGAGAGAAAGAAAAGAAGGTAGGCAGTCCTCTACTCGAACCTTGTTTGTGAGGGGAAGGCCATAGGGTGACTGAAACTATTCATTTTCCTACCCATCCCGTGCCTATTTTGGCGCGGCTTCGCACCTTGCCCTCCTTTTGGTGGGGCAAGCAATCAATTTCTATTTTCTCCTATTTTCACAAGTTGCATTGAGCCAAACCACACCCTGAATCCTCCTTCCGCTTACTAGTCAAACACACTGAATGAAGATCTGTCGGTCTGCTCTTGGCTTCCCTTTTATTCTCGTTATTAGAGAGGGGAGAGAAGTAAGGAATTAACATAAATAAGAGGGGAGGCAAGGCGTTAAGTAGAGCGTAAGTGCCTTTACTGCAAGGCTAGCCCAGTAACCAACTCTATCCTTGCTCTTAGTAAGTCGGTTTCACAGACTGAATCAATGTTAGATTCATAATGAAGAAAACAACAAAAACATAATGTATATTTTCATTATGTTTTTGTTGTTTTATGGTTGAGGTTAAAATTTATCATTATGAACAAAAATATGGTTGAGGTTAAAATTTATCAGAGGGATGAATAGTAAAAATGAGTGAATCATTCCTTAATTTATCATTATGAACAAAAATATGGTTGAGGTTAAAATTTATCAGAGGGATGAATAGTAAAAATGAGTGAATCATTCCTTTTTGTTTAATTGTTGTAGGATAATTTGACAACTAGGAAGTTTAAGCGAGAGATTCTTGATTAGAGGCATGGCATGTTGACTGTATCCTCATGCTCTACTGATTAGACAGAGGCATGTCATGCTGACTGGACAGGTGATGTGGCATGAGCAAATGGCAACGAGCATGGTATATGATGTATCAATTGGGTCCACATTTGGTAACTGGACAGATGATGTGGCATGAGCCAACGAACATGGTATATGACGTGTCACTTGGGTCCACATGGCAAATTGATTTGGATTTGTTTTATTTTTAAGCTCCACGTTCTCCACACCCTTGTACCTTCCATATAAACTTCATGGAAAGTAAATACATTATAAATCTATATAATTTTCTCTCCCCGGTGCATGTGGGATATTAGATTCAACTTGCAAATCAATGGCTAATATTAACCCATGAGCTAAATCAATGATGGCTCAGTGTTATTTTTGGGAGGTCATATCTAGAGTTCTAGAAGGATAAATCGAGCATAAAATAGCTTGTTCGAAAGCGAACAAGGAGAAAAAATTGGGAAATATTTTTTTGCTAAATTCATAGTGGAAATGCCTAAAAAAAACCTTGAAATAAATTGATACATGATTCAATTTTATTTTTTTCATGTTTTTATTATTTTGATAAAGTTTATGAGTTTTATTTATTATTAATTCTGTTTTTGGATTTATTTATGTATAGGTGTGGATTTAAAATGATACGGGACTAATTTGAGCTGGAGGTTTTTTATTGAAAGAAGTTATAATCAGTAATGATGCAACTGCCCATAAATTTATTTTTCTCTAGTGAATATGTAAAGAAAAGAATGAATGAGTGAGCCATCCAAGTTTGATTATAAAAGAATATATTTTCTTTCAATTAGGGGGAGGATAGTGAGAAAAATCCTGCTCTATCATGGAGATGAACCTTGATCTCGTCATTGCCAAGAGAGGTCAACCACTGCATGAAGAATCCTGCACTATCGTGGTGGATCAACACTAAATATGATAGAGAAGGAGGCAATTTTATCATGGTTTGAAAGGGATGATTGTAACGTGTTTGTGGTGTTGGATTAATCGCTTAAGTTGGAATTTGTTGTGAAACACGCTATATTTCTCTACCTTAAAGCAAGATTTATTTTAGGTTCAGATGGAAAACTTGTGATTAAACTGTATAGTTTTATCAGTGAGATAATGAGTTTACAGACTGTTTTCTTTCTAGAAATTGATTATGTAAATGGATTTTTAGGTGAATGACTTGAGGTTTCCATTTAGATTACTTGAAATTTCTTTCAATTTTCTGTGATTTCTTTAAGATAATAATCAGACACGAAGTACATTATTTAATCATTCAAATAACTATTTATTTGAAAGGATTAAGATATTATATTTAAGCTTAACAATTTATTCAAAAGGATTAAGATATTGTATTTAAGCTTAACAATTACTTGATTTAGTGTTCCATATTTTCTATATCTTGTAATTATTTTTATATTTATGTCTAAAGTTATTTTCAACTTGGTCTTAACTCTCTACTATATATTAATTAAATATAGGATTACATTTCCATAATTAAATAGGACTGTATTTAAAGAATCTCTTTTGATGATAACCAAGTCCACATACTAGTGGATGTCATCATACCAAAAGAGTTTAGGTTTAATTAGGGCCTTGATTGGGAAGAGCTATTCTTTATTTTAAAGTATCTTAAATGACTCTTATCCCTATTTTAAATCATATTTTTAGTTTTTTTTCACCCACTGAAAATATTCAATTATTGTTGGATTTGAGTTTTAATGGAAAGGAAGATTTGTCTGTCTTTCATCATATCTCTGATTTTAATTTTGTTTGTAATAACTTGTATATATTTGATGAAAATTTGATCTATATAATTTTTTACTCTAACTTTTAAAGGAAGGATTAAGAGTTCATTTAAATCATTAAGAGTTCAATTCATTCATTCAAGGAAGGATTAAGAGTTCATTTAAATTATTACTAGTTCAATCCATCATTCATTCAAGAAAGGATTTCAGGGTTTCCTTTATTTATGCTCAGTCCCTCGATTCAGAAGAAAAACAATAATGATGAAATTAATAAAAAAAAAAATTTAATTAATATTTCAATCTATATGGAATCATAAAAAGATGTTGAATATAGGACTCTTTATTGCAAATTAACTAATGATTTTGAAATCGGGACTTTAATAATATTTAAAAAAAAATTAATATTTCAATCTATATGGAATCATAAAAAGATGTTGAATATAGGACTCTTTATTGCAAATTAACTAATGATTTTGAAATCGAAACTTCTTATCTTGAAAAGGAATAAATTGAAATACATTAAGTATCATTAACTAATACACAATACGTAGTTGAACGATACATAAGTTTTTTTTATATGATATCCTCTAAAAGTTATTTGTCAATGTATCCAAAATTATCTACTCACTGTAGTTATAGTTGATTACTCTATCAATGAAAATTATGAAATCCCTTTGTATAATGATATGTATGAAAATGACACGATTTAATTTATAATACAGAGTAGTTATATAAATAATTTATCTCATTACTATAAAGGAAAAATAGACACTATTCTAGATGACACAGAAGAGTTATATGTTTGTTCATCAATTTTTTCTAATAATTTCGATTCTGATTCATTCTGTGATATGAGATATAAGAAAGTAATGTATGATGAACCTATTGAGTTTCATAAGATAGAGATACTTCACCCTCGGATAATGATCATCTCAAGATATCTTATTATCAATCCTGAGTTTGAATCTAATTTACAAAATGAGATTCACAATGAAAAAGTCTTAGCTGAAATTGAATTTCATTATTACATTAAAGACCAATATGAAACCAACCTGTACCCAACAATAGTCATGATGAGGTATCTTCTCTTCCCCTTATTATTTTTCAAATATCTATTGATGTTCATAACGATTTAAACTTTTCATCTGATATTTGTTCATGAGATTCTCACATAAATGAATTTACACTCTGTTGTAATGTATTTTATGTAAATAAAAGTTTGAATCAAGATATTAAATTTAACCTTTCCTCTCATGAGTTTGAATTCAAAAATCAATTAACTTATGATCTAGATCATCCTTTAAGGTTTCCAGCTGAACTAACATTTAATAAAGCTAATCAATTTTATGATAGAATTGAAATTTGGTTGCAACAGTCTTTCAATTATAAATATCCAGTCAAAAGTAACCTTTTCATTTTCTATATAAGCTTTGATCAAAACGATTTATTTATTTTTGACTTCAAGGTTTTCTTTTCTTTTGTTTTAATTTTAATTTTTTTTTTTCAAACTTTTCATTTTAAGTTTAAAATGGTTTGAGAGGCTACATTGCAAGTATGATTTCACATAGTTTCGAAAATCAATATAAAGTAGAATAAGTTTAGAATTAGTTCATTTATCTTTGTTTAATTCTTTTACAGTTTGATTATCCCTTTTTTCAAATTATGCTATTATAAAGATATTGAACTAAAAATGAACCATCATCTTAATGTTAAATATAATGTAACTTCAACAGTCTGATTGTACACTGCCAACTGTCCTGGCCAACTATACTATCATTTCTTGTGTTCCTGATTTGTTTGAGCCTATTTAGCTAAGTTATTTCCCCTTTTCTCATGTGTACTCTTTTCTTCATTTACTTAATATACTGAATTCTATTTCTTCTCTGTTGTTTCTCTGTATTCTTTGCTTCACATTTTATCATGGTATTAGAGCCTCAGCAATAAGCCTCTTCACATAGTCTGGAGAGCAACCCAATTCTCAACAGCACAGAGTTTACACTGTGAACAAGAGCATAGAACACAAGATTCTTCACAAAGCCTGGAGAGAAATCTGTAGTCTGCCATCCGCTCAAAAGATCGTCGTAGAAAGCACAAATGAGGAAGCAGAGCGCAATATGCTCAAAATATTGAGGATTCAGAGTTGCAGAAGGCAAAAACATTTGAAGAATTCAAAGAAATTCTTTCAAATTTGTGAAAGATTGCTGCAGAAGGCAGAAAAATCTAAAGATCTCATGAAATTCTTTCAAATTCGTGAAAGATTGTTGCAGAGGGCAGAAACATTTAAAGAATTTGTGAAATTCTTTCAAATTCATGAAAGATTCATGAATTTCCTTCTTTAGGAGAAACTCTTTGTAGAAGCAACAAAGAACACGCTAAAGAAGCAAAGGACAGGCAGACACAGCCATAATATCATAAAGGACAAGGAGCATGCAGAAAAAGCAAAAGATTTTCAGCCGTCAAATTTAGCGCAGAGGACCGATAGCCATCAGATCCGTGAGAAAGTGCACGAGGTTTAGTCCTTTGGAGCACATAAGAGAAAAGTCGAAATCGCGAAATCCTGAAATTGCGGGGGAATTTCGGCATTTCGGACACCGGGACTTGGAGCAGCAAGGGGTTGTGGAGTCGCTGCCTCACAAACTCCCGATTTGTGAAATCTTGAAGGAATCCAGACCGTTGGATCTGGAGCACGGTGGCCTGAGAGCCACTGGATCAAAGCAAAGGAAGAAAGATCTGAATCGTCAGATCTAGCACTAAGGTATGTGAGCTGTCGGATCCAAGAAAGGTGCGTGAGGTTTAAACTTCGTCTCACCAAAAGGAAGTGGAGTCCTTCGACTTCGCAATCCTTGAAATCCCGAAAGGATCGTGAGCCGTCCATTTTGGAGGACAGGTGTCGAAGATCTATATCTACCGAGAATTCGGGTACCGGGAGATCAAGGAGGTAGGAGTCGTGAGACAAGAAGTCCCTATTCCCGAAATCGTGAAAGGAGATCTAAATCTACCGAGACTTTGGGTACCGGGAGATCAAGGAAGAAGAGTCGGGAGACAAGAAGTCTTGGCTCACGAATTCCAAAAAACATCATGATCGTCCACAAGGAGGACACGTGACAACATTCGAGGTTTCAGGGAAATCCCCGAAAGGAGCATTTCGGCTACTAGGAATGCAAAGGCTAAGAGTTTGGGACTCTTGACCCACAAAATCTCAAAAAGATCTAAGATGTCAGATCAAGGGAGGCTCACAACCGTTGATCTCCCACAGAAGTGGAGTTTCAACATTTTGGAATTCTGTACTTCGGTATTTCGGATATCGGAAGTTCGAAGGGTCAGATATTGGAGCAGTAGGATTCATGAAGTTTCGAATTGTGAAATCCTGAAAAGGCGTTTCGAGAAGGATAGGCGCCAGGATATTTCAGGTTTCAACATATTGAGGAACAGAGAACCGACGAAGTGCTTGCATCGCAATTCCCTGAATCGCGAAAAGCCGATAATGCTTGAAAAATTAGGCGCGTGGTCATCGGTCATCGTCACATAGATGGAGGCTAAGGGCCAATACAGGGCTATTAAGCGCTTTTCAGCGTTTCGGTGACTGGGAGTTGGGGAGACAAGAAATTGGAGGAGTCGTATACAAGAGTCCCGAAGTCTTGAAGTGCGAAAGGCCAAAGTTGAGACTCGCGAAATCCTGAATTGCGAAGTTCTGAAGTCACTGCAAGAACTTAGAAGACCTGGTTTTACGTGCAGGAAACAGGTAAACTCGAAATTTTTCCAACAATTTCTTTTCTATTTTGTTAAAATTATTTAAAGATGGCCACATCTAGCAATTTAGGACCAACTCAAGGTCCGATTCTTCTTGGAAAGAATTATGAGTTTTGGTCTCTTCGAATGAGATCCTTCTTGCAAGCACAAGAGTGTTATGATCCATTGGATCTTGGATATGTGGAACCAGATCCAACAAACCTTTCTGCCATGACGAACCAACAAAGAATTGCTCAGGCAACACAGAGGAACAGAGAGAATAAAGCCAAATTCTGGATTCAAAATTCAGTGGATGACTCGATTTTCTCAAAAATCATAGGCATTGGTACTTCAAAATAGGCTTGGGACATCCTTAAATTTTCCTACCAAGGAAATGACAGGGTCAAAATAGTCAAACTGCAGACCTTGAGAACGCAATTCGAGACTTTAAGAATGACAGAGTCTGAGAATGTGGATCGGTTTATGACAAGAGTCATGGGAATCGTGAACTAGATCAGATTAACTGGTGAAGCCATCACTAATCAATGCATTGTTGAGAAAGTCCTCAGAAGTTTACCAAAGAAATTTGAAATGGTTGTTACAACAATCCTTGAATCCAAGGATCTGTCACGTTTTTCAACAGATGAACTAAACAGTTCCCTGTTGACACATGAGACCAGACTACATCTCAGAAATGAGTCAATCGCCAATGCCTTCAAAAATCAATTCTCCTTCATTGGAGGGAGAGACAGAGAAAGATGAAGAGGTCACCAAGGACGAGGGAGTACTACAAGTAACCAACACTCAAGTGGAGGTAACATACAATAGAACCATAATCAAAATTTCCAAGGTCACAAACAATAGCACCAGAATCAGAATTTCCAGCCTCAAAGAGGCAGAGGGAGAAGATCAAATGACAAATCAAGCATACAATGTTATTACTGCAAAAAGTATGGGCACTATGAATCTGAATGCAGGAACAATAAAGAAAATCAACTCTCAGGCAGAGCACATGTGTCAAATCATACGGGAGAAACCTTAAGAGGTATGTTTCTCTCATGCCACAAGAATAAAGAATAACCTAAAGATCTCTGGTTGCTGGACAGTGGATGCAACAATCACATGACAGGTAACAAAGATTTACTTTCATGCATTGATTCTTCAATTTCATCTGATATTTCACTTGGAAATGATTCCTTAGTCAAAGTTCAAGGAAAATGAACTGTACCTATTCTTACTAAACAAAATGTAAAGAAAGACATAAACAATGTCTATCATGTTCTAGATCTGAAACATAATCTGCTAAGTGTAGTAAAACTCATTGAACATGGATATAAGGTACTTTTTGAGGGAGCATCTTGCAGGATTTATGATAAAACCCCCGGTAGAAAATTGATTTCTAAAATCCACATGACTCAGAATAGGATGTTTCCCCTTATCCTCAGAACTGCAAATCTGATCCAACCATATGCACAAAGTGCAACCACCCCCAATGAAACTATGGTTTTGCATACAAGATTTGGACATCTACCCTTTCAAAGTCTCAGTCTTCTACAGAAGCACTCCATGGTCAAAGGTCTCCCTATCTTCAAAGAGAAAAATTCCCCATGTGAGTCTTGCATACTTGGAAAACATAAGAGAACTAGTTTTCCACAGTCCTCCACTCAAGCCAAACAACATCTCGAACTTGTTCACACTGACCTATGTGGACCAATGCAAATAGAGTCCATAGGTGGTAGATTTTATTTTCTAACGTTTATTGATGAGTTTAGCAGGAAAATCTGGATCTATTTTTTGAGACACAAGTCTGAAACTTTTGCAAAATTCAAAGAATTCAAAGCAGAAGCTGAAAAACAAAGTGGCAAATATATAAAAGCTCTTAGGTATGATGGAGGAGGAGAAGAAAACTCCAATGAATTTGCAAATTTCTGTAAATCACAAGGCATTATCATGCAAACTACAACCAGGTATACTCAACAGAATGGAGTGGCTGAAAGAAAAAAACAGACAATAATGAACATGGCAAAAAGCCTACTCAAAGAGAAATGTTTGTGAAATATTTTTTGGGCTGAAGCAGTAGCATGCTCAACTTATCTCTTGAATAGATCTCCAACCACAAGTCTAAAGATGAAAGTCCCTCAAGAAGCATGGAGTGGGACAAAGCTAAATGTTGCGCATCTAAGGACATTTGGATGCATAGCATAAGCTCACATACCTTCCGAATTAAGGAAGAAATTGGATGATAGAAGTGAGAAATGTATCTTTACTGGATACAGTGAAACATCTAAAGCTTACATAATTTACAATCCAATCTCAAAGAAATTAATTCTCAACAGAGATGTAAATTTTTTGGAAAATCAACTCTGGAACGAATATGAAAAATCAACAAATGGATAGTCAAAATCCATTGTTGTCTAGTCCTGAGAACACAAAAAATTCAGGACAACCAATACCTCAACCTGCTCTTCCAAGATTGCAGGTACAAGGACAAGCTGAAAACTCTTAGAATAACTCAACTTCCAGCAAAGACTCATCCTCTGAACTTAAAAATAAGAGAACTCAAAGTTTGAGAGAAATCCATCAGCAGTTGGATGACATTGAACAACACAACTTTTTTTCCTTAATGTCATGTCAACATACATGTTTTAAAGAAGAAGCTAAGGAGCCGCATTGGGTTCAAGCCATGAACCAAGAAATTGACTCCATTGAGAAGAACAAGACATGGGATCTTGTTGATTTTCCTAGACACAAGAAGAGTATTGGTGTCAAGTGGGTTTACAAAACTAAACTCAATGAAAAAGGGTAGATTGAAAAACACAAGGCAAGACTTGTTGCCAAAGGATTCTCACAACAACTAGGTATTGATTATGGTGAAACTTTTTCTCCAGTAGCAAGATTAGACACTGTAAGGACTCTATTGGCCATAACAACCCAACACAAATGGAAAGTATACTAGATGGATGTCAAGTTAGCTTTCTTGAATGGTTTCTTAGAAGAAGAATTTTATGTCGATCAACCACCTGGATTTGAAGTCCAAGAGTAGCCAACCAAAGTATATCGGTTGAAGAAAGCCTGGTATGGCTTAAAGAAAGCTCCAAGAGCTTGGTACAACAGAATTGACACTTACCTAATCAAAAGTGGTTTCAGCAGAAGCCAAAATGAGCCAACTCTTTACACCAAAACAGATCAACACGGTAAAATTTTGATTGTATGTTTATATGTTGATGACATGATATATACTGGAAATCTTGAATTAACCAATTTCAAACATTGCATGCAATCTAAGTTTGAGATGATAGATCTTGGCATAATGAAATATTTTTTGGGGATTGAGGTTGGTCAATCAACCAAAGAAATTTTTATCTGTCAGAAAAAGTATGCAACAAACATCATCAAAAGATTCTGCATGGAAGAATGAAATCCAACAGAAACCCCTATACCCCTAGGCACAAAATTGAGCAAGAAAGATGAAGGCCCTACAGTGGACCCTACCCTGTACAAAATTTTAGTAGGCAGTTTGTTGTATCTTACAACAACTAGGCCTGATATTATGTATGCAGCCAACTTTGTTTCTAGATACATGGAATCCCCCAAAGATTCTCACTGGAAGATGGTGAAAAGGATTCTGAGATATGTTGCAGGAACTCTCAATTTTGGCTTATGGTACACTAAATCTGATAATAATCACCTTTCTGGTTACATAGACAATGATTTTGTAGGCAACCTATATGACAGGAAAATCACCTCAAGACATGTTTTTCACCTGGGCATGAACATGATTTCATGGGCATCAAAGAAGCAGCCAATTGTATCAATATCTTTTGTAGAGGAAGATTATGTCGTTGCTACCTCAGCTTCCTGTCAAGCTGTGTGGCTGAGAAGAATATTGAAAGATATGTCACATACAAAAAATGATCCAACTCCTATCTTCTGTGACAACACCTCAGCAATTGCTCTATCCAAAAATCATGTGTTTCACAAGAAAAGAAAACACATTGACACTCACTTTCACTTCATCCGTGAGCTAGTCAATAATGGTGATATTACACTTCAATTCTGTGGCTCTCAAGATCAGCTTGCAGATATCTGCACAAATCCACTCGGAAAATCCGTTTTTGATTTTACCACTTAATACATCGTAATACATGCAGGGAAAATTCTCTTTTCCCTTTTTCTTGGTTATTAATTGTTTTTTTCATCGTAATACATGCAGGGAAAATTCTCTTTTCCCTTTCTCTTGGTTATTAATTTTTTTTTTCATAGTCACATTAGTCAAACATTTTATTTTCCAGTCCTACCTTAGTATTTTGATTATCAACTGCCAATTATAAGGATTTGGTTTTGAAATGCTCTATGTCAAAGATTGTGAAGCACGAATAATCAAACAGAACATAATGAAATAAAATTTGATGAAGTTCTTATAATTGATGCCATAACTGTGCAATTATCAAACAAAACATAATGAAATAAAATTTGATGAAGTTCTTATAATTGATGTCATAACTGTGCAATTAGTTTAGGATTCATTTTTCATTCAATATTGTCATTTTGTGTCTTAATAAAAGAGGTCTCATTAACTAACCATCCCATATTTTGGTTTGGGTATGTTTTTTTATACATTAATTGAGATGTTAATGTGCTTCAAGGTTAATTTTGGTTTGTCTGGTTATACTGTTTTGTTTTTTTTACTCCACATATTCCTTTTGATTAGTTTAAATAGTTTTACATATTTTATTTTGTTTTGCTTTTGTTTTGATTCTTTAAAAAATTGAGTTTTCAGGTTTTTATACGGGGAAATTTTTCAAGGATACACAATTGTGATCTGTACTTTGTTATATTATAATTGGAGTTGCTTTATCTGGAAACATCTTATCAAGTTTTATATATTTAGCATTGATTAGTGACTATGGAGGAATACTAAAAAATATTTTAAATTATGATGGTACTCTTCAACTAGAGGAAAATGTTTATATTTATATTTTTTTTTGAATCCCACCCCTTAACCCACCACATTAAAGTAATCTTGTGCATTGATCGTTTAGGGGAAATGTTTTGGGTCAAATTTTAAAATTAACACATATATTCTTAAAATTGAATCATCTCTTGTACGACTATGTTTCCTTCACCCAATTTCATATTTCAATTTTTACAATCAAATCAAGCGGGTGCGATTAATTAAAATGGAGTTGACAACATTGTAAAGTGTGGGAAATATAGGTAAACTCATCGGGGATATGGAATCTCACTGGTAGCGGGGCCATGCTTGTATGGTACAGAGAAATCTTCGTTGGAGCTATGGATGCTCGTAGACAATGAAACAATGTTGGGAAGATGAGAAATATTATGTACTTAGATAGATGTCTACTTATCATAAAAATTTATAGTTGTACATTTTCTATTCAATGGTATGAGGATAATATAAATAAAACTTTCCCTATTTTGGATTCATTGTTTAAACATAGAATAGATATTAAGTACTCAAAATTTTTGGATGTATACTATCATATTTGTTTTATATGAGACTCACAATACCTTACAATGTTTAAATATATTTTGAAACTTACCATCTAGTTTTTAATAAACTAAAGTCTCATTATATTGATAACATAGATAACCGGTTCACCCAATGAGTCACCAATTGTTGTATTTAGACAACAACCCCCATTTATTTATCATTTTTTTGTAAATAATGGGCATCCTCCCTATTAGGAAATGAGAAACACTTCCACACTAAACCTAGCAGAAGAAAGGAAGAAATATTTCAACAAGAAAATAAATAACAAAGAAAACACACAGTACACAAATATTTTACCTTGGAAACCCAAACTAGCAAAAACCAACATTCCTTGAGCATTTTTTTCTTTTGTTGTCATATTCATTCAGAACAAAAGGTTACATGCCTAACCTTGGTCCACACCTAATACACAATCATCATCATACCTTTTTACTTTACACAAGAACAACCTTGTAGGCAATTCGACTTACATCTGCATGACCAACAACCTCTATGATTATTGATTGATGATTATCTTTTATAGCATTACAACACACCTTCTTTATATGATTTACAATAGGAAAAACCTTAAATAAAATAATCCCAAAGACAATTACAGATACACACAAATCATTGGCTACAAATACCGCGAATATTTGGATTCTGTTACAGTCAAATGCTAAGTCAAATTACCATTCGACTACTAGTTGACCTTCATTCGGTCTTTAGTTGGTTGCCACACACCCTCGTGTCAACCTCTTGTCGGTTGACCTCTTCGACTTGCTATCGATGTCTTCGATTTTGACTTTACCTGGTCAAACCACCTTGACCTTCGAATTGTTTTCAATGTCTTTAACTTCGAGTTTACCTAGTCTAACCACCTCAACCTTCATCTTGTTGTTGATTCCTTCAATTTCGATTGTCATTCAATCCACCTCAACTAGACTTTCACTGCAAATAATATAACAATAAAAAATTCTCCCACTTGTTTTTTTCTTTGTTGAAACCGAGAGATCTTTGAACTCTTGTTCACAGACCCAGGGCACAAATACCCATTTCCTCTCTGCACCAAGAGAAATTCACAACACTCATAGACTTGGTCAAAGAGTTTTTTATATTTTCCAACGTGTCTACTTTCTCCAGCAACACCTTGTTGATTTCCACCATGTCTCTCACGAAATGGTATTGTACATCAATGTGCTTAGTCTTAGAATGGTAAGATGGGTTCTTTTCCAGAAATATTGCAGACCTTATATAAGAAGTTATCATTTTGGTCTCTCCCCCTTTATCTCTTCTTTTAATTGAGATTTTATTCTTTCTCAATAAGTTATGGTAGTTCAACTACCTTTCTTGTCAATCTTAATTATATTAAATAATTAGTTGAGACAAATAAATAATAATATATAAATAAGGGTCTATTTAAATAATAACTAAATAGGTGGGACCCCTTGTCACTCCAATTTTCACTTCTTTAATAATCATCAAAACATGAAATATAATACCCCAAAAATTTAACTTAAATATCCACCTTGTAACTCCCATCCTCATATTAATAGTCAAATATTTTAATATAAAAAATTTAACATGACTATATAAAAAAATAACATCATATCCATGTTGTCCAAAACAAATCTGTCTGAATGTGTATTTTTTTACAAACATTATGTCATACCAATTAAAACTATCCCCAAAAGAAAATATCATTAAAACATTAAAAACCATATTTTCTATGAGAGGCGGTTTGCCTCTTTTCACTATTTCTCTATTTTGATCTTTCTGTTGTCTTGCCTTCTATAGAAACCTTAGGATGATCGGATCCTTGAGGATGAATTTCACTGATGACATGGGAAAAATTGTCCTTGAGGTGGAAAAGAGAGGACACTGATTCAGAGGAATTTTCGGAAGAGTTAGGGGAATTGGATACTTTTTCCCCGTTATCAATATCTAGTTTGGGCAGGTAGGTTTGAGCCTTGTGCTTGCAAGTGAAGACTGGGATGGTGAAAAAATGAAATTATCTTGGGAATTTGGGTTAAATGACGGTGGAGGAGGGGAAAATGGAAACAATATTGTAGGCCAATGATTTGAAAACAGGCGAGTACTTTACTCTACGCAAGTTTTCAATCGAGAATCATTTTCTGACGAATTAGTTGCATAAGGATTAAAGGGAATATGAATCTATGATTAACCATGATTTAAACAATAATACATAACACACATGAGGTCAAATGGAATAAAACACATGAAAAGACAAGAGAGAGACAACCGATGTTGGTAACAAAGTTCACCCCTCCCGGACTACGTCTCTGGACCCGCTTCAATTAGAATACAGATCGCTTTCATTCCTTCTTCAAAATATGTCGAGACCTTCACATAAGTGATTACATAAGAGTTTCCCTCTCCTCTAGTGAGGATTCAAGAAGAATACTCACACTCATATCTCTCCATACATCAAGAAGGATAATTCCTTACCTGAATAAGTCTCTCAATGCTTAGGAGTAGTAGAACTATGGCTCTCTAACTCCACTCATTCATTCTCCATTACTCTCCTCCCTTTCAAAGGGCTCACATAAGGAATTATATTGTTTTTCCTGACTCCCTCTTAAGAAAGAGCATTAACTCCTAGATCCACAATAATATGTTCTAATTACAAAAGAGGAAAAAAAAGATCCATGAATGTAGGATCTCAAACTATGTTCAAGCACATAATGGGACAAGTCTCAAAACCACCCAAGACTCTTCATCCATGTCCTTGATTCTCTCAACCTATAATTGAAAATAATGACAAATTGGTGTGAGGCGGTTTCTCACATAAAAACTAATTTCCAAAATTATAATTTAATGATAAATACGTGATTCTAACTTCCCTCACAAGTATTAATCATTTTACATCAAAAGTGAATAAAATATATGAGTTTTCCAAAATCTCATAAAGAGTAATTAAATGCATGAGCATCTCATAAAAAAATAAGAATGCGTGATCTAGGTGGATATCGATGACCACTCACCTTTTTCGACTGGCTCAAAATAGTTTTCTGACAATTTTGACAATTTACTAAATTTAGTAGTTTTTAACTTTCGGGGCCATTTTGAGGGCCCAAATGAAGGTTTTTCAATATCGAGGTTCTCAGTAATATATAAATGCATGATTGAGTCCCCAAAATGAATCTCCTCGACGATACCTTTCCAATGAGCTATTATATTCCTAAAACGAAGATCGTATGCAAAAGTTACGACTCCAGAAGTTGATGTACTAACTTACCCAAATGGGGCCCACATGACTTTTGGTGCTTCATCTCCTAGGGTTAGGTTTTTGGATGTCTAGGGTTTTTGGCATTCCTGTTTATTGTAAAAATGCCTTCAAAGCCTCATTGTAATTATCTTCTTGCGAATGTGAGTAGCCGTCACATCTCTTCTCAGAGATAAGCTGCCACCATTCTAGCAAGTCTTTCATTCTGTATTTTTACAGTCTCTATACATTTCTTTCATTAATAGAAATCGTGTATTACTGTATATCTGTGTTTATGGTTGCATCTATGATACATTTCTGTTATATTATTGAATATCTGCGATATCTTTGCGCATTTCTTTATTATATCTCTGCTCTCATTTCGTGCCGAAAATAATCCGGATCAATGCATGAGACCCTTTTTCCCACAAAGCATTAATAAAATGCATGAGAAAATAAAACTCAAAACATATAAGTTCACCACCTTCACCACTCTGCAAATCAACTTGGTGAACACAGTAAATTCCTTCCATGTGTGGAAATCCATCTAGATCACGCCTCCCCCAAAAGAACCTTTTGGTCTCCAAAAGTGTCAACTTTATTTGTATGAAAATGTCCTCAAAAAGCGCATTCTTTAAAGATTCCTTCACACATGTACTTCAGAATCAGAATGCAAATCCAACACTTGCAACTGCTGCAAAGAAAATTTTTGGAAAGACACAACCCTTGTCTCCTTCACCTCTGTTCTTTAGAGTTGAAATTTTGAAGCCCACCTGCATAATCTTGCAACCTATAGCGGACGATACATGTACCACAATCTTTGGCGTACCTTACTTGCCAAGAGTTTATAACTACACTCTTGGTCAAGTTTACAATGAATCGTGAAAATGGCTTAGGCAAATCGCCTCATACAATTGATTACAATGATGATTACAAAATGAAGCCACTTAAGGCGAAAAATAACTCATCTCACTCTCCTCACTCAAGAGTGGCTAAACATCCATTACAATGATTCATAATCATTCAGTTCAATAGTTAAGGCAACATGCCTCAAATGGGCACTCGTGGTGGAACTTTATGGTTTCCAATCTCCACTACAAAAAGTGCAATTTATATCAAGTTTCAAGGAAATTCTCATGCCAAATATGATGTCGAAATATGCACAAATGGGAAACTTATATGGTTCTATATACCCTTTACAAAATTGTGCATCATAGCCAAAAATAGGTACCAATCGTGAGAAACCACTATTACATGATGATATGTGCAAGATCAAATCAATGTGCACTAATGGTGATAATTCCCAAATCCCACTAGAATCAAACATGCATATGGAAACCTTATAAAAATGGCTTTCAAAGTTGATCATGCCTCATTGGATGGGCTTCTACGAAATGACTTCTCACACAAAAACATCAATATCTCCCTCTAAAGCACATATAGAGACAACAATGAATACCAATTTGTGGTTGCCTTAAGAAAAACTTAATGCTTGTGTGTTTTCATAACTCCGATACAATTGGTTTCGTTATAGTAGCCACTACCATAACTAGAATGTGGATGGCCAACCCAAAACTGATGTCCCCCTCAATTATTTTGGCACATTCATAACCAATTAGTTTCACTTGGCATAAGATAGTGTATTGTGCCAAACAAATAAGAAGTAGTGTTCCAGGTCCCCATGGTGCAGGAGCAACCAAAAATCATTCTCGTATCAACAATATAGTTGAAACAAAAAAAAGGCTTGGATATAGCCTTCACATTTTATTGGAAAGCGATGTTCTCCTTCATTGTCAATGCGATTTCAGATGATGTCAATTGTCAAACATGACAACTTAGAAAATATGAATTTTGAACATCTGAGATTCATTTGCTATGTCAAGCATTCTTCAAAGTGACCCATGGAAAGCCCAACATTGCTTCTGGATTCCTCAAGTATTTCTGATCCTCAAGTTAAGGTCGAGCCTCTTTGTTAAGGTCGAGGTTCTTTGTTGGAATTCAACTCTAATTGGAAAGAAGAAAAATCAGGGTCAAAACCTCCACATTCCAATACAATCTCTCGTCGTGATTATCAGTTATAGAGAACTCAATAGAGACGGCAATGGAATCCTTCACGGAAGGGTCCTTGAAAACCCTCGCCACAATTATCACCAACGACCATTTCTACGTCATTATTCAACCCACACAACTTGAACACGTATTCTTTTGCATTGAAGATACACAATAAGCACCTGTAACCAAGTTCAAGTGCTCGAAACAGTCTTCGATATTGTTGCGGAGTTTGAACATAGATTGCTCGTCATATTTTGGCTGCGATTCTGAGCAATCTCTCGATGGTAAGCTCACGATCCTGAAAATTGATCTTCTTTTCCTCGTCACGCCCTTACAGAATAGAAAAAGAGGCTTAAGTCCTACAAATAGACGAAACATGATCTGTGCCATCGAGGTGGCAAGATGGTCGCTATAGACGAGATGTGTGATCTTGCATCTTCTCCCGCCGCCGAAGGCCCTATTGTCCTTTAAGTCGTAGCTACCAACCGTGTATGCAATCTAGCCATTAACTAATACCCTCAATCACCACTAGCTTGCAAGGGTTTTCCCTCTGTGCCATGCAACCAAAATGATTATAGATAAATCACGAATATTGATGCTCTCCTTGCATCTATTGTAGAGTTGAACCCCACCAACGTCGTTGTAGTCATTGACAATGAGGTCGATAATTGGAAGTCTGATGGACCTGAGCGTGGGTCTTTCCCACCGTAAGCTCGAATCTCCGAGTCGCGTTCATGGCGCCAAGAAGATTATGGAGTTTAGCTTGGGCTCCACCCCCGTTGTTATTACGTCCGATCCGGAGGTCACCAGAGATATGCTTAGCTCCCCTCACTTTGCGAACAAACCCCTCAAGCAATCGACACAACAATTGTTTTCTGGGAGGGCCACTAGATTCTTACCCAATGGGGCTACTAGAGGTTGCTATGGAGAATTTCGTCTGCTCATCTCTTTGCCCTGCGCAGAATCGATGCCCACGAAGTTGGTCGCCAGGCCGACACTGCCCGAATGCTTGTTGATATTCAAAACAAGTATTAGTCTAACGAGGTTGTTAGGCTTATACCACACCTGCAAGGTGCTTTGCTGAACAATATCATGGGAGTGATTTGGTTCGCGACATGCCAAGGCTCTTGCAAATCATGGCTAAAATGATGACCACTGTTTTTCGAATTTGTATAGGCCAGATTCGTCGATCCAATGAATTGGCATGAAGTGAAAACAACTTTCTCCAGAGACTTGGATTTTTCGCGCAATCTCATAACATTCAAGACCCTATTGACGGTTGGCTCAATTATCTCATTTCTCGCCTTGAACTCGAAATCCATGGGAGTGACAACATGGAAAATTCCCTCAAAACATTTCTTTTAAAACACCGTCAAGATTGCCTCTATGAAAAGACAGTCCGGTGTCTGTCTTCCATGAGATCATATATGCACAATAGATCCATCAAAAATAATTTAATGATATAATGAAGAGTGTCTTCATATTGGAACTCCATATCATCTCTACAGATGAAATAATGTGCTAGATCTACATTTCAACAAGCTGCAGAACCGTCTTGAACAATGTGCCTCTGCAACATACGCGTACAAAAATCTCACACCAGGTAGTGATCATGACACACCGTTTCATTTTTCATCATGGTCGGAAAACAAAACAAGCTAATAGATGCAGAATTATAGCGATGGCGGAAAGCAACACCGATAATGGAAGCAATGTAGACTTCCCCAAACTTGTATATCTTTTGCATGTCGATCGTGTATCCTCCAAATAGATTCCTGCTAATCTCCTTTCGATATTATGGAGGCAACGATTCCTGTATGCGGACCATATTATGGGATCGAGGAGGATCCCTTTGGATCATATTCCTCCTACTGAATCTGAAATTTAGAACCAACAGAATTCAATTTTGCAGATAAAATATAAGTTGCTTACCAAGACAGTACCAAACACTTTCTTATTGTAACATTTTTTCTTCAATGGTTGATGGAGCTTCCTTCTTCGCGGGCTCTTTAATCATATGCCAACTTGACTGGTAGTGAAGTTCAGGGTGCAATTTCCAGCACCTCTTCTCCCAATGGCCATTGATGTTGCAGTAACTGCAGAAATTCATTCGCTTTCCCTTCAATTTTGCGTTCCCCATAGGAGTACTGGGAAGGTGTGTTTTTTGCTTGGTCTCACTTTTGGTAACCCCGTCTCTCTTCTTAACCCATTTTTTTTTGTCTGATGCTTAGATACATCCTGGTTAGAATACCTATGACCATAATCATTTTTCTTATATGTAAGAAAATAATTGAAATGTCCTTTATAATTTCTTGAGTGGTTCTTGTTCATGAGGACAAGTTGGCTTGATTCCTTTCTTGGAATCTAATGGTGAAGAGATGGTTTTTTCTTCAACAACTTTTGAGCATTCTCTGTTCTCTTCCTTTCCATAACCCAAACCTACAAATAATGGTATTTGTACCACCTCTAATGGTTGAGTGACTCCTTGGCCATGAATGCCAAGTCCATCTCCTTTGTATCCCATCTTCGTGAGGAGCTTCATGCCCACGTTAGTTTCATACTGAGACAAAATTGAAATGAAGAAACATCATATACCTTGGTTTGAGTTTGTGCATTCATGATAGAAGGATTTTTGTCCTCCATTCGTTCACCATGATGCAACTTAGCTAAGAGATCATCTTTGGATTGCAATTCAAGCTGCAATTATTCAATAATTCTGTTGAGGATTTCTCCATGAAGCTGAGATATCTATTGAAGCTCTTGCTTCTCTTCTTCTACAACCTTCAAAAGTATCCTCAAATTTGAGTTTTCAACTTGAATGATGTGATTTATCTCTTCTAATTCTTGACGTCTTTCTTCTCACTTCGCTCCTTTGCCCACCCTCCAAAGCAGTCAACCTGGCTTTGATACAACATGATCTAAAAAGGGTAAGTACTTTACTCTATGCAAGTTTTCAATTGAGAATCATTTTCTGACGAATTAGTTGCATAAGTATTAAAGGGAATATGAATCCATGATTAACCATTCTTTTAAAAAATAATGCATAACATACATGAACTCAAATGGAATAAAGCACATGAAAAGACAAGAGAGAGACAATTGACGTTGGTAATGGATTTCAGCCCTCCTGGGCTACATCTTCGGACCCGCTTCAATTGGAATATGGATCGCTTTCATTCCTTCTTCAAAAGATGTTGGGACCTTTGCATAAGTGATTACATAAGATATGCCTTCTCCTTTAGTGAGGATTCAAGAAGACTACTGACACTCATATCTCTCCATAAATCAAGAAGGATCATTCCTTACATGAATAAGTATTTCAATGCTTAGGAGTAGTAGCACTATAGATCTCTAACTCCACTCATTCATTCTCCATTACTCTCCTCCCTTTCAAAGGGCTCTCATAAGGAATTATATAGTTTTTCCTCACTCCCTTTTAAGAAAGAGCATTAACTCCTAGATTCACAATAATAGGATCTAATTACAAAAGAGGAAAAATAAGATCCATGAATGTAGGATCTCAAGCTATCTTCAAGCACATAATGGGAAAAGTCTCAAAACCACCCAAGACTCTTCATCCATGTCCTTGATTCTCTCAACCTATAATTGAGAATAATGGCAAATTGGTGTGAGGTGGTTTCTCACATAAAAACCAATTTCCAAAATGATAATTTAATCATAAATACATGGGTCTAACTTCCCTCACAAGTATTAATCATTTTACATTAAAAGTTAATAATATATGAATTTTACAAAAGCTCATAAATCATAATTAAATGCATGAGAATCTCATAAAATCATAAGAATGCATGAGACCTTTTTCCCCACAAAGCATTAATAAAATGCATGATAAAATAAAACTCAAAACATACAATTTCATTACCTTCACCACTCTGCAAATCAACTTGGTGAACATAGTAAAGTCCTTCCTTGTGTGGAAATCCGTTTGGATCATCCAACCATTGTGATGTGCAATAGATTGATGGACGATCTCTTGCGAGTCATCATTAGCAGCTGGTTTTGGCTACATAGAAATATGAGGGGGGAAACAAATACCAGAGAAATTTTGGTGTGGCTGGTAAGGAGGCCTCTCAAGCCCAGGTTGTAGAATCCCTTGGCCAACTAGATTAAAAAACACAGCTTGGAAAATCTGGCTTAGTTCTTGCAAATCAATGTCAAAATATATTGAGAGTCGTGGCCCTATATGGCCTCTTTTCCAATTTTTTCCTCTACCTGTATTTGTACCTCTGCCATTGTTGCCCCTGCTAAAGAAGCTCATCCTAAAGCAATATTCCAATCAGAATATGAATTTTTTTAACAATCCATTCACTAATACTCTACCTAAATAAAATCAAGATGTTGGCTCTATTATTCACAACATAAGCATATGCAATCCATCCATTAACACAACTTCACCACATCCAATTTAATAATTAACTGCAATTGAATAGGGAATGATAAGGTCATTGGGAATATGAGAGGCTTTATAATGAATGAAAAATGGTAGCATGGACGGGAACCAACAAATGAGTATTGTTCAAGAAAAATGTAGAGCTCTTTTCCTTTCAAAAGCAATATCTCCATATTACAATTTTTAACTAAAATCATTATCCAATCCTCTTTAATCCTTTCCTTTAAAAATTAAATTCAATATAACATAACAGGGGATGTATTAAATGTTATTGGGAAGGTGGTGGGTGTATAATGAGAGAAAAATGAAACAATGAATGGGAGTAATAGAGATTATTGTTCTGTTAGAAGAAATAACATTTATTAACTTTAAAATCAATATTGCCAATATCCACCATATCATTTAAATATCTATTTTTTTCCATGCACATTCATTTCCAAAAAATTCCACCAAATTTTGTTTGTGACATAACATTCTTTTAAACTTCAACACACAGAAAAAATATTCTCAAATTGTGCAATATAAAACCCAAGGAAAATTTATATGATAATCAAAATTGCAAATTTCATTTCTCTTTTTGAATAAATATCATAATGTTTTGTTGGAGATTGTTTACAAAACAATTTAACTCAGTCATGATCATACATAATGCTTCAAAACATCACGAGAGGAAGAGAAACATAAAGATATCATTTTTTTGTTATATCACAACCTCCAATAATAGTTGCATGCAAACCAGGTTCGAAACTGCATGTGAACCTGGTGGGCATTGTTTCCATAGCATTCCTTTAAAACAAAAAATCAGTCAAATCACCTCATAGATAAATAACAAATGAGTGAATATTTTGTGGGAAATATCAATCTTTTCGACTGTTGGGTCGAATAGTTAAACAAAAATTTCGAATTTGGATTTTCTTTTATTCACTTTCCTGTGCATTGAAAGAGGAAACAAGACCTGTAGTAGGCATATAGGCGTAGGGTTTGAAATGTGGGCTGCGAGAAAAGAAAAACCTCAGTTAAGAATTCCACCTATTTTTATCCTTTTCCGTTAGTGCATGGTGTGGATTTGATCCTTCCGATCGAATGAGAAATCCCTTCCCTCAAGATGAAAATTGAAATCCTACCTGACACATCCGATCTTGAAGAACACCTTGTGCACCTAGAGCATCTAGATGAGCATCGTCGAGACGCCTCTATGACTATCGAAGTGAATAAATAATGTATTAAGGTTCATTATGATAGGTATGTTTGTCCTTGACAATACACTGAGGGTGACTTGGTCCTCCTATATGACCAAGACAAAGAACCATTGGGGGCAGGAAAGTTCAACCCCATGTGGTGCGATCCTTATATCATGTGACGTATTTTAGAGAAAGGATCCTATGAATTGGAGGATTATGAGGGGAATATGCTAAATAAGCCCATTAATGGGCTCTACCTTAAAATATATTATGCTTGATCCCTCAATATTGGACATGACTCTTTGTATACTAGTGTATCTTAATGTATATACAACTTTTCCTTTACATCACCATCTTTCTTATCGATTTTTCCCTTGGTTAGAATATGTCAATGAAGTCTTCAGTTTACTTAGGATTTGCAGACAGTTCCAGTCATCATACATAGAAAATGGCTTCCGTCACTTAGGTCATTTACTCTCTCGAGGGTCAACTGGTCTCTTCAGGTGACATTTTTCTAGAGCCATCAATGAATAATGTGGCTGAGTATAGCATTGTTATATAGCTTTTACGTGACGCCATTTCACATGGTGTTCGATATTTAGAAGTTCACTTGGAGTCCCAGTTAGTAGTATGTTAGTTAAATGACAATTATCATGTGCAATACCCTACTCTACTACGACGATTCCTATGGGTACGACTTTTGGAACGATACTTTGATTTTATTACTTATAATCACATACCTAGAAGTTCTAATTATCTATCTGATGCATATGATAATTATGTTTTATATTGGCATTTGTCACATAACTAAAAGAAAGAAAACACATTCATTAATGTACACATTATAACATATATAAGTAAATTCGAGGACTAATGTTATGACTCCGTTGACATGTTAGCCATAGATATAATGGAGTCATAGATATAACAGAGTCATAGATATAATGGCCATGGCATCTATTCCTATGGTGTCGGATGCGTATCATGATAGCACACTACGACGTTTAAGAGATGTCGGAACAGTCACACCCATGCACAGGGCACACCCATCACCTGCCACTGCATAGCCTCTGGCAGATCCTCCACCTGAACCATAGGAATCCTGTGTGTCAATTGACATAGGTTTCCCTGAACATTTTGTAGCACTCTCTCTGCATCTCCTCCCGCATGCTCGTCTCCCCAGTTCCTCCGCTGATGTCGTGGGAATCCATTTGGTCATTATGGACCCACATTTGCATTACAAAGCATGTTGTTAATACTTGATACCATACAAAAATATTTGAGTTTTTATAGTTTTTGAAAAAACACACAAAAAAATGAAATATATAAAAAAAATTCATACCTATATCACCGTAGGTGAAGCCTAGTGGAAAAGGAATATCTGGATCTCCTTTGTATTTGATCCTAGCATAAGGGTAGTCATCTATGGCTTTCAGTTGCCAACGCCACCAGAAGAAGAACTCATCATTGTAGGGGGTTGGCACCCTACCACCTCCTAATATCTTCATCACGTCGGTCCATCATGACATGGCTGGATCATGTGGTTCATGTGGAATGATATCTACTCTAGGGCTCAAGCCTGGAACCTGCTCAAAGAAAATACTACACAAGATGGATGCAAACTCGAAGTTTCTTTTCCTCCCTTGTTTTCAATCTGTTAGCTAGCTCTTCATGTTAGCTAGCAGTGAGGTACACCAGTCATAACCCATGGTTCGTAAACACTCCACTGCATAAAAGATGAGTGGCATTGATTCTTGTTGCAATGAGGTCGACCCCGAGATCCATGTAAGGAAAAGGACAATGATATCCAAACTTAGGTTCTCGATCACCCTGATGGGGAGTTGGATCCCTAATTTTTCTGTGCCTACAACACAATGGGTGGCAATGTAATCCTCTATGGTCATACCACCCCCAGGCCCTTGGGATTTGAGATTCACCACCTCTCCCTGACGAGACAATACTTTGATAAAATATATGTCATCTACTTCAATCCTTAATGGTTTCCCATTGAAATTGAAGGCCTCTTTCTACGGATCCCAAAAGTTTACTAGCATTTGGAGTAACCTCACTTGAGCCCTCATTCCTTTGAGATCCCAAAATTTGTAAAGTCCACATCTTTTTAAAGCTAGTTGGGCCCCTTCATCTCTTTCCACTATTGCATCTACCTCTTCATGTTCCCCCTCTCTCAATTCAAGAACCACCCTACAAAAGGAAAATCATTTTTTTGAGTTAAATTCATTAAAAAACTTGTTTGCAGACTTGTACACTAGTTGTAATGTTAACAGACACGTGTAGGGCCACATATACTCGAGCATGCTTTGCTTCAGGGATGATTTTAAGGATGGAAATTTATTTAAAAATGTAGAAACCTTAGCGAATCTTACTGATCCTTCATATGCCAACTATAAATGTTTGGCGATATTTTTGTAAAAATATTCAAATTTCTAAGGATTTTATACAGTTTCTATAAAATTTTGACTATTTTTAAGGTAAAATAATTTTATCCTATAGAATTTGGGAGAATCATTTTTAGAATGACAAATATTTTTTTGTGAAAAACCATGGAAAATTAGCCCATGAGTGAAATTTAGCCCCTAAAATCATCCATGCTTTTCTTTTCCCACGTACATGTCTCCATATACAAGGCTCGATAAACTATAGCTCATGTACACCCTAATTTATATGGTATGCCCTCAAATACTCAAAAAATGAGGACTAAATTTAAAATTTAAACCACTAGAAGTGAAGAGGAGGTCAATAGCAATTACTTGGTCTAGATGGTTCTTAATTCCGTTGATTGTAGCTCCTGCAATAAACACTTGAAGGTCGTGGGAAAATTGGTCTAAAATACACAATGTGGGTAAAAATATCAAGTGGTATGGTAAAATTAGTTATTTTTACTATTAGTAGAAAATTGTTATCCACTTTATATAGTTTATGCTAATTTTTTGACCTAGTGGACTAATATTGCAGTGGAAGGAGTTAGTTTTGGTGGTTTTGTCTAGGTATTTTTGTAGCTTCTAGCGTCATTTCATCTGTTCGTGACTTCGACAGGTATTTTCTTTTAACAACATATAGGATAGGTTGTCACTCCATTTTTACATATTTTCATTATCCTATGACTGTGATTTGTATGCCTTAGGTACGAACCCATTTATTAGTGACATGAAACCTTCTTACTACTACTATAAGTGTCGTTATTGAGAGGTAGAGGTTTACCAAACATGGGTGCCCTAGTTAGAACCTTTGTGCCATTTGGTGCCCATGCAAAAGTTATTCCATAGGGTTGGGATTCCCTTATAGTTCCAATATGACTTTGTGTTCGAACCTCATATTCTTACTCACAAGCATTCTGACCTATACCTATGGGACTCCCCCCAAGTCTTAGTTAATCTCTTTTCCGACTCTCTAAAAAAGATAAAAGATTGCCGAGTGAACTTGTCTCTTTCACACTCGTTAAATCACTTTGAAGGGACGTCTATTTGGTGTAATTTTAACCCTTTTTTGGAACAAGCATAATAATTTAGAAAAAAGGAATACTCTAGTCACCTTGGTTAGAAGAGTTCTCCTAGGTATTTTTATATACTTTTTTGGGCCTAGGGGACTAAATTTATGAAAAAGGACATTCTTTGGAGTTAAGTTGTAATGGCATTCCATTATCTTGCTTGCAGTATTGAGCCTATTTTCGGTTATTGCTTTCTCATTATAATCCTATTACCTCAAAAATTTGCATCACTAACCAAGCAAAGCCTTGTTTATATCCTTTGCAGCTTGACACCTTGTACCCTAAGAGGAAACATTCCCCCGAGTGTCCATGCCCCACATGCACTTCCTTGCATTTAGCATAGGTATGTTCCATTGTTTGGAGCTAGTTGCTTACTCGGGACACTCGTTTCCTCTCTTGTATCATAACATTTATTTTCCTATGAAAAAACAAAAAGATGAGCAGGAAAAGAATATTATCTTATATTGGCAGCAATCATGTCTCCTTTGAACAAAAAACAAACTTTTGAGTGCATTTTCATCCAAAGTTTGGGTTTAGTATGACCTTAGGAAGTTGAGCTTGTTACTTAGAGTTTATTCCTTTGACTGGTTATTCTTCCAATCCCTATGGAGTAGTTCATTGATGCCTCCTGCATCATGAAGCTTTATCATCAAAGTCTATTTTGCTTGAGTTATCCATATGTCTCATGCACTTTTTCAAAAGACGTCTATAACCCCGTGTTAGCCATTTCTTAAAACTCTTGACTTTGAATGTCGTCCATACCCTTAGCGTGTCTCATAATCACATGAAGTTGTAGTCCTACCGTGCACCCTGGTCCTACTTCACCTCATTGGTCGTTGACTGGGGTGTTTCCCATATGTTCGAGGACAATAAATCTATTCACACATTGGGATTTGTGTAGTTTCTTGGATGCCATTATACTTATTGGTGGTTTCCTTGCCTTTATCAATAGTTTTACTTATTGGATGTTATTCAGAGGGCCTCTTTCATGAACTACTTGCATCTGGTGCATGTGAGAGATGCACAGGTTCATTGGTTTGTGAACATACTCTTCTTCCAAGTTCCTCCAAATCATCAAGCTATTGATTTGTACCTCGTACTGATTGATGAGAGATTCCTTAATAATCTCTTTTCAGTGAGTCTCCTTCCATCGACTTCAACTCATTTATTCTGGAAATGAGGCCTAGAGTCCTATGAGTACCTAGAGGCTTGCAGTCATTAGTGGGAGGTTCTCCCACCATCGACAGTTGGGAATACATCAATGTCTCCTGATAGATGTATTCTTCAAGTGTTTGACCTGAACACCTTTATTCACACTTGTAAGAATGTACTCGGTTCCTTGATACCTACTTTCATTATTGGTAGGTTGTCTCACATTTATTAATGGTACACATTAATGATCGGTAATCAAATGAAGTCTCATTGTGCTCGACTTCAATCCCTCTATTCACATGATGTAGAATTGGACCTTTGGAGGATAGTGTAGAATGCATTCAGTTTATAGGAGCAGTTTTCCTAGGCTATTGCAATCGTCCATTGGACCAGTACCTATATGACTTGTGATCATGGGAGATCACATTGTACTCCATTGTATACATATATCTTCATATTGATTTCAAAACTTTTTTTCACTTGGACTTGTTTGTGACTATGAAAGCCTATGGCATGTGTCTACTTTGTATTTCCTATTCATGGCCATGAGAAACTATTTGGTATATTTCCACATGGATCTGCAGTGTAATTCAAATTGGTAGCCATGTGTGCAAATTCATTATGGATTGTAATATTCTCATGAGAAACTAGCACTTCCAACTGAGTCTCCATTACTCCAATTCTGGGAATTATAATGTATTTTGGCCATCATAGATACTCCTCTGATCTCACACATTAGGGGGAATCTGTTATAGCAAGTTTTTCCTCACCCCATGCAACTTTCTTAGAGGGCCTTTCCATTTCCCTCTGTAGACTTGAAGTCCCTTGTTGTACCTTCCAAAGCCAAAAAATCATATTTTTACACATATACACACCCTACCAGTTAGACATCATGCATATACACAGGTTGCTCCATTAAATCCCATGCACATCGATTTTGGTGCTCAAAAATAAAAATTGTATCGGGTTTCCATGTCACATCATGAGATCCATGATCCTTGACATTCAATATATTGGAAAAATTCTGAATTGGCCCTTCAGTTCCATTTGAAGGATATAAATTTGGCCATATCCAAACCATGGGGGGAGAGAATTCAAATTTTGAGAGAAAAGATACTCTGGAGAAATTTCACTTCACATTGAGTCTGCATCCCTTTATCCTTGAAAGTATGAACACTTTGTTCAACCCCCAAGCTCTTCCTTCTTTGATGGAGAACCTAATTTTCTCCTATATATGATATTTCCTTTGGTGGAGGATTGAAGTGGTGGAGGCCTAGCTAGAGGGACTTAGTTTCTTGGTTCCGATGTGTGTCGGCACAAAAGTTTGTCACTTATACACTTTTGTTGATCATTTTTAATAGAAATACTCTTTTTTCATTCGATTGATATCTTGCAAATATTTGAATTGTTATTCCATGAGAGTATTTCTCATGAATGTTAATGGATTATGTTATTTTATATTCTAACATTATATATTATCACCATATTCTTGCATATCTTGGTTGTTGCGGACAAGTTGCACGTATAAAGCTTTGAGTTTCGTGCTCAACGGTGGTCTTCATCGAATATCCAAACAAGGTAGGATCTTGATCTTGTCCTGTTAGCATTTAATTTATATAGCATACTTGGGATTAGAGTTTATTTTTGCATGTCATTTTGTATGTTGTGGTTTACCCCATTCCATATAGTGATGTTCCTCATAACAACAATGTCACTTGTCATATGGCATCAAGCCCTTCAAGGATGAGGCACTATGTGATGTTTCCCCACTGGAATTCTATGATGTTATATTAGGCCAGCCATATATGTGGAGGTGTCAAATTGTTTATTAGTCTCAACCTTGTAACGTTAGTGTTAATCTAGGGGGTCATCCCTATAGGATACCAAAGGTAGTCCCGACTATAGTATCAACGAAACAGTGCAACAACGTAATCCCTCATACTGCAAAATTTAGCCTCTTCACAACTTGGTCGAAGAGAAGGAAACTGCAGCCAATGCAACCTCATCCCAAGACCCTCCTATCTAGCAGAAGAAAATCAAAAAAATTGTAGAAGAGCACCAATATATTCCTAGTGCAGCTGCGAGGGTGCCTCCACACTACCTAGATAAACCAAGCTATGATAAATCCCTTCATGTTCTTCATGTTGCATCTTCAAAAATAGAGTCCTAACACACTTAGTAATATCATGCATCCATATTGGTTAAACATATCCAACCCATCCAATAACAGGGTCATAACATCCTTCAACAAGCTAAGCAGGGAAACTTCTTCAACAAGGCGAGCAACGCACCAAGGTTCATATTCAACAAAATCTTCCATGGTGACTTGATGAAATGGGGACCATTGATTCCTAGTGGGGGAGGATTTATCTAGGCGGAAATCAGTGGCCACCCACCTATTCCATTGACTCAAAACATGGGTTTCCACCTTGGTATTTTTTCTACGGTTTTTTGGGTCATGAACTTCTAGGGCCATTTTGAGGCCATCAACGAATTGTTTTGGGCATGACAACACCCAATCCGTTGAAAATGACATGGTTTGGTCTGAAAATAATATGTACTCCTCGACTAGACCTTTCTGAACAGGTATAGATTGCCCCAAACGAATAGCGTATGCAAAATTTAAGCCCTTGGCAAGTTGACGTACCAACTACCCCCATCGGGGCCTGCAAACCTTTTGGCATTTCATCGTCCGGGGTTATGGTTTTGGATTTTATTTATGTTAAAAAGGCCTCTAGAGCCTCATTGTAATCATAATAATATTATTGCAAATGAGTTTATCCATCACATCTCTTCTCAGAGATAAGCCGCCACCATTCTAGCGAGTCATTCACTTTGTAATTTTACAAATTTTGTACATTCTCTTAGTAATAAAAATTGTGCATTACTATATTTGTATGTTTATTGAAATATTTATGTGTATCTCGTAATATCTATGTATATTTAATTTTTATATATCTTCCTTCATTTCATTCTCAAAATGATATGAATTAGTGGTATCAGAGTAGGCTACTCCTTTTCATTTCTTGTGCATGTCCCCAACGAGGTAAGTATATAGAGAGTTGGTTCTCGAGATAGTTTCCCTTGAGGATAACCTCTCTCGCTAGCCCAAGTGGCCTCCCATGGCTGAAGAGAAGAGGAATGAGGGAGAAAAAGATCCCATTAAGTTGTTTCTCATGGATGCCCTCACGCAACAGAGGAAGGAGATGTTGGAGATTTTTTCCCAAATCCTTTAAATATTGTTGACAATAAAAGGTGTGTCTTCGTCAAGCAGTCGCTTTGGAGACACTACCACATTCAAGTTACAAGTTATTTTTTGTATTCTTGTATTTTAAGATTAGATCGATGCAGATTCTTTGGACAAATGGTTAAATTTGCTAGAAGGTTATTTCTTTGTTCACAATTTTTTCTGAAAGAGAAAAGATCACCTTTGCAATCCTTAAGGCTCTCCCCCATGTCAAACATTGGTGGAAAACTTACTGGGAGCCAAATTCCACAAAGGATTCTGGAATATTTGGAGCCGAACCCACTTGGGATTTTTGTATGGATGCAATGAAGGAACAATATTACCCCGTGGGAAACTATGATGGCCAGTACATGAGATGGACCACGCTACATCAAAATCGAGACCAAAAAGTGTCCTAGTTCAAAAATACCTTCCATACCTTGCAAAACAAGATGGTTATCAAATACTCTAAGAGAAATATGGTTCTGAAATACCACAGGGTTCTACACAGGTACATTCAAACCAAACTGGATTTTCTTTACATCTCATTATTGGGAGCCTCTTATAGATATGATGTCAAAATCGAGAAAAAAAATTAAGCAGCAGAACAAGCGGGAATCTGGGTCTGCAAATATACAACCAAAGTATGGTAAAGGCATCCCTAACTCATAGAATATTCAACCTCAAGAAAACCAATCCAAGCCACAGGAAAATAAGGGAAATGAGAAGATGAAGAAGGACATTGGGAAGTGGTGTGACTTCCATAAATTCCCTTGGAACAACACTGATGAATGTCACGTGAAACAATCATTGGTAGCCAAGCTCAAAGAAACAAATTCGAGCCTTGATTTAGACTTTGATTTAGAAAATAATAAAAGGAGATAGATAATTGATGAAGAACCCACTGTTATTGTCGTGACCTCAACAATCCAACCAAAAGAACAAGAGGATTCTGAGGAGGGGGAGCACCTTACCCATTCACAGATGTGGGTGAAGGGGAACTCGTTGCATTTTATTATTGATAAAAGAATCCAGAAGAACCTAATCTCAGGAAAGGTCGTCAAACATTTGGTTTTTCCAACAACACCACACCCGTAACCAAACAACATCGGATGTCTCTGCTAGGGAAGTGATATTCGTGTCAGCCAATAGTGTTGCCTGTCATACGACATCAATCTCTTCAAGGATGAGGAACTTTATGATGATTCCCCACTAGAAGTTTTTGATTTTATTTTAGGGAAACCATATATGTGTAGGCTTCGTGTGTTTTATGATTCTTGATCCCATAGAATCATTGTTACTCTGGGGGTCATCCCTACAGGATACCATAGGTAGTTATGACTACGGAACCAATGAAAAAATGCAGCAACGTAATCTCTCATACTGAAAAAATTATCCTCTACTCAACCTATTAAAAAGAGAAGGACACTAAAACCACTTCATCCTTGGCCCAAGACCCTCCTATCTAGTAGAAGAAAATCAAAATAATTATAGAAGAGCACCAAGATATTCCTACTGCACCTACGAGGGTGCCTCCACACTGCCTAGTCAAACCAAGTTATGATAAATCATGTCATGTTATTCATGCTACATATTGAACAAGAGAGTCCTCCCACACTCAGGAATATCATGTAACCAAATTGGTTAAACAGATCCAACCACTCAAACAACAGGTTCATAACAACCTTCAACAAGCTAAGCAGGGCAACTTCTTCAACAAGGGAAGAAACTCACCAAGGTTCATATTTAGAAAAAGATTCCTCAGGGACTTTATGCAATGGATACTAGTGCTTGCTAAAGGGGGAGGATTGATCTAGGTGGAAATCGATGGCCACCCATATATTCCTTTGTCTCAAAACATGGGTTTCCACCTTGGCAGTTTTTCTACGGTTTTTTGGGTCTTGAATTTTTGGGGTCGTTTTGAAGCCCTAAATGACGTTGTTTGGGAATGATAGTGCCAAAAATAATACTAATGGTATGGTATGGGTTGAACGAGGTATGTACTCCTTGGATATACCTTTTTGATGAGGTATAGAATGACCCAAATAGAGATTGTATGAAAATTTACACCCTTGGGAAGTTGATGTACAAACCACCCCCAACGGGGCCCACAAACATTTTGGTGTTTCGTCTTCATGGGTTAGGGTTTTGGATTTTATTTATGTTAAAAATGTCTCTAGAGCCTCATTGTAATCATCATCATCTTGTTGTGAATGAGAATAGACATCACATCTCTTCTTAGAGATAAACTTCCACCATTCTAGCGAGTCATTCTCTTTGAAACATTATAGTTTATGTACATTCTTTTAGTAATAAAAATTGTGCATTACTATATATTGATGTTTATTGTAATATTTTAGTGTATCTCGCAATATCTATGTCTATTTCGTTGTTATATATCTTCCTTCATTTCGTTCTCAAAATTATCCGGATTAGTGGTTTCAGAGCAGGATACTCTTTTTCATTTCTTGTGCATGTATCTAACACAGTCAGGATATAGAGAGTTGGGTCTCGAGCTAGTTTTCCTTGAGGAAAACAACTCTCACCAGCCCAACCAACCTCCCATGGAGAGAAGAGGAATGAGGGAGAAAAATATCCCATTAATTTGTTTCTCAAGGAAGCCCTTACACAACAAAGGAATGAGATGTTGGAGATTTTTTCGCAAATCCTTCAATGATTGCTGAAAATAACATGCACATATTCATCAAGAAGTCACTTTGGAGACCCTACCCCATTCAAGGTACAAGTTAATTTTTATATTCCCATATTTGAAGGTCATATTGATGCAAATGCTTTGGAAAAATGGTTAAATTTTCTAGAAGGTTATTCCTTTGTTCACAATTTTCCCAACTAAGAAAATATCACCTTTGTGCCCCTTAAGGCTCTACCCCAAATAAAACATTGGTGGGAAACATACTGGAAGAAAAATTCCACAGAGGAGTCTGGAATATTTGGGGCTGATCCCACTTGGTACTTTTTTATGGATGCGGTGAAGGAGAAATATTACCCTATGGGAAATTATGATGACTATTACATGATATGGACCACACTGCATCAAAAGTGGTACCAAACAGTGTCGTAGTTCACAAATACCTTTCATACCTTGTGCACCAAGTTGGGCATCAAATAATCTGAGTGAAATCTGGTTCTAAAATATCCCAGGGTTCTACACAGGTACATCCAAACCAAAATGGAGTTTCTATACATTTCATCATTGGGAGCCTCTAATAGATATGCTATCAAAATCAAGCATAAATTTATGCAGTAGAATAAGCGAGAATCTAGGTCTACAAATCCACAAAAACCAAAGTATGGTAAAGTAATCCCTAACTCATAGAAAAATCAACCTCAAGACAACCAGTCCAAGCCATAGGAAAAAAAGGGAAACAAGAAGATGAAGAAGGACACTAGGAAGTGGTGTGACTTCCACAAATGCCCTTGTCATAACACTGATGAATGCCTTTCGAAACAATCATTGGTCGATGAGCTCAAAGAAACATAGCCAATCCCTAATTCAGACTATGATTTAGACAAAAATAAAAGGAGACAGATAATTGATTGAGAACTCACTTCTACTATCGTGACCGCAACAATCCAACTAGAAGAAATAGAGCATTCTGAGGAGGGGGAGCACCTTTTCCATTCACATATGTAGGTGAAGGGGACCTTGTTGCATTTTATTGTTGATAATGGAATACAAAAGAACCTCATCTCAGCATAGGTCGTCAAATAGTTGGATTTTCCGATAACACCACACCCACAACCATAGAACATCGAATGGATTTGCTAGGGAAGTGATCTTTGTGTCACCTAGTAGTGTCTCCTGTCATACAGAATCAAGATCTTTGAGGATGAGGCATTGTGTGATGTTTCCCCACTAGAAAGTCTATGATTTTTTTTCAGGCTAGCCATATATGTGGATGCGTCATGTTGTTTACGATTCTTTACCACGTAGCGTTATTGTTACTCTGGGGGGTCATCCCTACATGATACCATAGGTAGTTTTGAATACGATACTGACGAAACAATGCAACAAGGTAATCTCTCATACCGAAAAATGTATTGTCTTCACAACCTATTCATAAGAGAAGGACAATACAACCCCTTCAACTTCATCCCAATATCCTCCTATATAGCATAAGCATCTCAACAAAATTGTAGAAGAGCACCAAGATATTCCTACTGCACCTATGAGAGTTCCTCCACACTACCTAGTCAAATGAAGTTATGATAAATACCTTCATGCTCTTCATGTTTCATCTTGACCAACATAGTACTCCCACACTCAGGAAGATCATGCAACCAAATTGTCTAAACAGATCCAACCACTCAAACAACAGGTTCATAACAACCTTCAACAACCTAAGTAGGGAAGCTTCTTCAAGAAGACAAGTAGCTCACCAACGTTCATATTCAACAAAATCTTCCTTGGGGACTTGGAACAATGGATACGATTTCTTCCGAAAGGGGGAGGATTGATTTAGGTGGAAATCGGTGGCCACCAAACTATTCCTTTTGCTCACAACATGGGTTTCCACCTTGGTAGTTTTTCTACGGTTTTTTGGGTCCTGGATTTCCAGGGCCGTTTTGAGACCCTAAATGATGTTTTTTGGGCACAACAGTACCCAAAATATAGCTGATGGAATCGTATGGGCTGAATGGAGTATGTACTCCTCAACTAGACCTTTCCGACGAGGTATAGAATTCCCTAAATGAAGACTTTATGCAAACATTACGCCCTTGGGAAGTTGACGTACAAACTACCCCCAATGAGGCTCATAAACCTTTTGGTGTTTCATCTTCTGGGGTTAGGGTTTTGGATTTTATTTATGTTAAAAAGGCCTCTAGATCCTCATTTTAATAATCATCATCTTCTTGCGAATGATTATAGCCATCACATCTCTTCTTAGAGATAAGTTGCCACCATTCTAGCGAGTCATTCACTTTGTAATTTTACATTTTCTATACATTCTTTCAGTAATAAAATTGTACATTACTGTATCTTGGTGTTTATTGCAATATTTTTGTGTATCTCACAATATCTATGTATATGTCATTGTTATATATCTTCCTTCGTTTTGTTCTCAAAATAATCTGGATCAGTGGTATCATATTAGGATACTCTTTTTCGTTTCTTGTGCATGTATCTGACACGATCATGATATAGAGAGTTGTGTCTCGAGATAGTTTCCCTTGAGGACAACCAATATCACCATCCCAACTGGCCTCCCATGGAGATAAGACAAATGAGGGAGTATAATATCCCATTAAGTTGTTGCTCACGGAATCCCTCGCTTAATAGAAGAATGAGATGTTGGAGAATTTTTCGCAAATCCTTCAACGATTACTGACAATAACAGTCACATCTTCGTCAATAAGTTGCATTGGAGACGCTACCCCATTCAAGGTACAAGTTAATTATGATATTCCCATATTTGAAGGTCATATCGATACAGATGCTTTGGAAAAATGGTTAAATTTTCTAAAAGGTTATTGCTTTGTTCACAATTTTTCTAACAGAGAAAAAATCACCTTTTTTCTCCTTAAGGCTCTCCCCCATGTCAAACATTGGTGGGAAACTTACTGAGAGAAAAAATCCACAGAGGAGTCTGGAATATTTGGGGTCGATCCTACTTGGTGTTCTTTTTATGGATGTGGTGAAGGATAAATATCACCCTTTGGGAAACTATGATGACCAGTACATGAGATGGACCACGTTGCATCAAAAGTGAAACCAAAAAGTGCCAGAGTTCACAAAGACCTTCCATACCTTGCACACCAAGCCGGGTATCAAAGACTCTAAGAGGAATCTCATTCTGAAATACCATGTGGCTCTACACATGTACATCCAAACTGAAATGGATTTTTTGGACATCTCATCATTGGGAGCCGATTATATATATGTTGTCAAAATAGAGAAGAAATTTAAGCAACATTACAAGAAGGAATCTAGGTTTGTAAATCTGCAACAACCAAAGGATGGTAAAGGCACCCCTAACTCACAAAACATTCAACCTCAAGTCAACCAATCCAAGCCAAAGGAAAAGAAGGGCAACAAGAAGACAAAGAAGGGCATTGGGAAGTGGTGTGACTTCCACAAAATCCCTAGGCACAACACCGATGAATGTCGCTCAAAAAATTCATTGGTAGTTGAGCTCAAAGAAATAGAGCTGAGCCCCGACTCAGAATCTGATTCAGACAATAATAAAATGAGACAGATAATTAATGCATAACCCAATGCTACTTTTGTGACTGCAACAATCCAAGAATAAGAACTAGTGGATCCTGAGGAGGGGGAGCACATTTTCCATAAACAAATATGGGTGAAGGGCACCCCATTGCATTTTATTTTTGATAGAGGAAGCCATAAGAGATTCATATTAGTAGAGGTGTTCAAGAAGTTGGATTTTCTAACAACACCACACCAACATCCATACAGCATTGGATGTATCCACTAGGGACATGATCTTTGTGTCAGCCAACATTGTCGCATGTCATACAACATCAAGCCCTTCAAGGATGAGGTACTGGGTGATGTTTCCCTAATAGAAGTTTGTGATGTTATTTTAGGCCAGACATATATGTGGAGGCATCATGCTTTTTATTAGTCTTTACCCCATAGATTCATTGTTACTTTGGGGAGTCATCCCTATAGGGAACGAAATGTAGTTCTGACTATGGTACTGATGAAACAATTCAACAAAGTAATCTCTCATACCATAAAATTTATCCTCTTCACAACCTATTCAGAAGAGAAGTAAATTGAAACCACTGCAACCTCAGCCTAAGACCCTCCTATCCAACAGAAGAAGATCAACAAAATTTTAGAAGGGCACCAAGATATTTGTATTGCACCTTCTTGGGTGCCTCCACACTACACAGTCAAACCAAGTTATGCTAAATACCTTCATGTTATTCATGCTACATATTCACCAACATATTCCTCACAAACTAAGAAATACATCCATATTGGTTAAACAGATCCAACTCCTCCAACAACATGTTCATAACAACTTTCAACAAGCTAAGGAGGGCATATTCTTCACGAAGGAAAGCAACTCACCAAGTTTCAGATTCTACAAAATATTCTCTGGGGACTTGATGCAATGGATACCATTGCTTCCTAAGGGGGTAGGATTTATCCAGGAGGAAATAGGTGGCCACCCATCTATTCCACTGGCTCAAAACATGGGTTTTTACCTTGACAAATTTTCTATGGTTTTTTCTATTGTTTTGAGGCCCTAAACGATGGTTTTGGGGCATGAAAACACCTAGACAATAGCTGAAGGAATGGTATAGGAAAAAAAACATATGTACTCCTCAGTTATACCTTTCCTATGAGGTATAGAACACCTCAAACAGAGATTGTATGAAAAATTTACGCCCTTGGGAAGTTGACATACCAACCACCCCCATCGAGGCCCACAAACCTTTTGGAGTTTCATCTTCCGAGGTTAGGGTTTTGGATTTTATTTATGCTAAAAGGCCTCTAGAGCCTCATTTAATCATCATCATATTCTTGTGAATGAGTGTAGCCATCAAGAATATTGTCAGAGATAAGTTGTCACCATTCTAGCAAGTCAATCACGCTGTAATTTTACAGTTTCTATACATTCTCTTAGTAATAAAAATTGTGCATTATTGTATATCTATGTTTATTGCAATATTTATGTGTGTCTCACAATATCTCTTTATATTTAATTTTTATATCTCTTCCTTCATTTCATTCTCAAAATAATCTGGATCAGTGGTATCAGAGAAGGATACTCCTTTCAATTTCTTGTGTATGTCCCCAAGGAGGTTAGGATATAGAGAGTTGTGTCTCGACCTAGTTTCCCTTGAGAATAACTTCTCTCTCCATCCCAAATGGCCTACCATGGCAGAGGAGAATAGGAACAAGGGAGAAAAATATCCCATTAAGTTGTTTCTTGCGAAAGCCCTCGTGCAACAGAGGAACGCAATGTTGGATAATTTTTCCCAAATCCTTCAACGATTTCTCACAATAGTAGGCGCGTATGTTGATACTGAGAGGGGGGTGAATCAATATCAAGTACAATTTAAAAACCTTTTTCAACTTATACTTAAACCATTCAATTATATCCAATGAGAAATGAACAATAGTATAAGAGTTACACCAATACATCACAATACACCATGCACAATATATGAGAAATAATCAATAGTTTT
>ML802364.1:133004-144742 GCA_009831015.1 Picea engelmannii
TTTACATTAAATCATCACCATCAACCAATCATCACATAGAACCTGATAATGCTTTTTGAGACTTCTTCAATTTCTACAATTATTCAATTCTTAGAGTACTCTGATCCTGTAGATAATGTTACTCAATGTATTCTCTGAAACTCTTCCAATTTTCACTCCTTGAATCCTTCCCAAAAAGAGGTTATAGAAAGAATGGTAGACTTTATTCAATTTTGGTCTATTCAGAAGACCCAACTTGTATAGCATGCCCCGCGCCCAATATTTAACATCTGATTCTGAAACTCGTACAAAAGAAACTACAGTCCGTACTCTTTCCAATGGAAGTGGTCCCACTGCATTTGGAGTCTTTATGAAAAAGTTATGACTGTTTTACCCAGAACACTTGTTTATTGACTAGTTTCAGGACTGGTCACAAACCCTATATTCCACAGAGTGTATATCCATAATTATAGTGAATCAAGAGTTGAACGTTTCACCAGAGGTACCTTGATATGTTTTCTCAATACCATAGCGATTTCACCATCTGAATCGTTCTAGAAAAAAAGTTATAGTGAAAATGGTAAGATGACCTGAAAATAACATACCTTAGAACACATCACCAAAAGACTTCATCCTCCCTTGAAATCCGGCCTTCTTTTACTTCTTCTTCCATCTAAAATTCGACTTGTATCAAATGAATGTATAATGATATTTATTTATACCATTTATGTCACTTACTTTTAACATTAGGGCCGACCTGACACTTTCTTATTTTGTAATTATTTTCTTTAATTATTTTCAGGGCCTACATGTACTTCCTTTTTCAATTCACTTTGTCATCTTCAAAAATTCATTTCTCCTCAACCATGAGGATCCATGTGATGTGCCACATACCACCGGAAATAACATGATGTATACTATCGATTCATGGGTGTTGTATATGCATGTGCATTTTCCTTCATGTCCAAATACCTTTATCAATCTTGCGGTCCAAAACCCATGACTAGGGTTGACATCAATGACAACAATCAATCTTCCAACAACGTATTCGTCAATAAATCTATTTGGAGACGCTACCCCATTCAAGGTACAAGTCAATTTTCATATTCCCATTTTTGAAGGTCATAACGATGCAAATGCTTTGGAAAAATGGTTAAATTTGCTAGAAGGTTATTTCTTTGTTCACAAATTTTCCAACAGAGAAAAGTTTACCTTTGCACTACTTAAGGCTTTCCCCTATACCAAACATTGGTGGGAAACTTACTGAGAGAAAAATTCCACGAAGGAGTCTGGAATATTTGGGGTCGAGCCCACTTGGGATTTTTTTATGGATGTGTTCAAGGAGAAATATTTCCCTATGGAAAACTATGATGACCAGTACATGAGATGAACCAAGCTACATCAAAATTGGGACCAAACAGTGTCAGATTTCATAAATACCTTCCAATTCTTGTGCATCAAGCTGGGTATCAAAGACTCTAAGTGACATCTGGTTTAGAAATATCATGAGGCTCTACACAGGTACATCCAAACTGAAATGGATTTTATGGACATCTCATCATTGGGAGTCACTTATAGATATGATCTCAACATCGAGCATAAATTTAAGCAACAAAACAAGTGAGAATATGGGTATGAAAATTCGCAACAACCAAAGTATGGTAAAGGCAGCCCTAACTCATAGAACAATCAACCTCAAAATATCCAGTCCAAGCCAAAGGAAAAGAAGGTCAACGAGAAGATGAAGAAGTACACTGGGAAGTGGTGAGACTTCCAGAAAAGTCATTGGCACAACACCGATGAATGTATCTAGAAACAATCATTGGTAGTTGAGCTCAAAGAAACATAGTCAAGGCCCGAATCCGACTATGATTTAGACAATAATAAAAGGAGATAGATAATTGATGTAGAACTCACTGCTATTGTTGCGACCACAACAATCCAACCAGAATAACCAGAGGATCCTAAGGAAGGGGATCACCTTTTCCATTCATAGATGTGGGTGAAGGGGACCCTGTTGCATTTTATTATTGATAGTGGAAGCCAGAAGAACCTCATCTCAACAGAGGTCATCAAATAGTTTGATTTTCCGACAACACCGCAATTGCAACCATAAAACATTGGATGTCTCCTCCAAGGATGTGATCTTCGTGTCATCCATCAGTGTCACTTGTCATACGACATCAAGCCCTTCAAGGATGAGGTAGTGTGTGATGTTTCCCCACTCAAAGTCTCTGATGTCCTATTAGGCTAGACATATATGTGGATACGTCATGATGTTTATGAGTCTCGACCCCGTAGCATCATTGTTACTCTGTGGGGTCATTCCTATAGGATACCATAGGTAGTTATGACTATGGTACCGATGAAGCAGTGCAACAAAGTGATTTCTCATACCGAAAAATTTATCCTCTTCACAACCTGGTCAGAAGAGAAGGACATTGAAACCACTGTAGCCTTGGGCCAAGAACCTCCTATCCTATAGAAGAAGATCAACAAAATTGTAGAATAGCACCAAGATAATCCTACTACAACTATGGGGGTGCCTCCACATTGCCCTGTCAAACCAAGTTATGATAAATATCTTCATGTTCTTCATGCTGCATATTCACCAACAGATTCCTCCTACACTTAGGAATATCATGCATCCATATTGGTTAAAAATATCCAACCCCTCCAACAATAGGTTCATATCAACCTTCAACATGTTAAGCAGGGCAGCTTCTTCAGCAAGGCAAGCAGCTCACAAAGGTTCAGATTTAGCAAAATCTTCCCCAAGGACTTGATGCAATGGAGACTATTACTTACTAAGGGGGGAGGAGTGATCTAGGTGGAAATCAATGGCCACCCACCTATTCCACTAGCTCAAAACATGTGTTTCCACATTGGTAGTTTTTCTATGGTTTTTCAGGTCTTTTATTTTTGGGGTTGTTTTGAGGCCCTAAACGACATTTTTTGGGTACGACAGTGCCAAAATGATTTTAAAATTCATGGTCTAGGTCAAAGAGAATATGTACTCCTCGACTAGACCTTTCCTATGAGGTATAGAATGCCCCAAGCAAAGATCGTATGAAAATTTTATGCCCTTGGGAAGTTGACGTACCAACTACCTCCATCGAGGCCTCCAAACCTTTTGGCGTTTCATCTTTTGCGGTTAGGGTTTTGGATTTTATTTATGTTAAAAAGGCCTCTAGAGCCTCACTGTAATCATCATCATCTTCTTGTGAATGAGCATAGCCATCACATCTCTTGTCATAGATAATTTTCCACCATTCTAGCAAGTCATTCACTCTGTAATTTTACAGTTTATGTACATTCTCTCAGTAATAGAAATTGTGCATTACTGTATCTCTGTGTTTATTGCAATATTTCTATGTATCTCACAATATCTCTATATATTTCATTGGTGTATCTCTTCCTTCATTTCGTCTCAAAATAATCTGGATCAATAAGTGCATTGGTATATCACTTTAATACAAACTTACTCATTGGTACAAACATCCAACTATAAACAATGTCTAGAAAGATATCGTCAAAGGTATGGTACTTCCTACCTCTTTCTAAGCTTGAGAAAATGATGAATACCATTACTAATAGAGAAGATCCATATGGAGTACTTGAATGGCATCAGGTAATTATACAAGAGAGGTAAAATGAATATTCAACATTGTGTTCTATATTAAGGTACGTGGATTATGAATTTACATATAACTAAATATTTTTTAGTGCATGAGTCAAACACTATTTCTCTTCTATGTGCTCAGGTTAAATGAATAATCATAGGAACATCTAGAGCCAACTATAAGAACAACAATGTTTTTCAGCACCACCAACCAAAGTCTTGGAAACATGATATCCCTTATTTCAAGAACAATTTTATTACTTGTTTTACATTGCCTAACTCCGCTAACTTTGTCTTGAGTGTAAACAACCCTAATTTTCCTAACTCCCCTAACCATGATTTATAAATTTATCTTGTTTCAAACAATGCACTTCTATTAGATTCTAATATAGGAATGTGATATCGTGTCACAAAGGTCCCTATTCTGACAAGTTTCCCTATCATGACATAGTCAAGACATGATATGACAAGATCAAACATGGTGTAACTTTGTTAGTTGCAATATACAAATACTTCAATAGTGCATGAATATTTTAAGTGCACGCATATTTTAGTGAGTATTTTAACTTAACCATGGTTCATGACACTCTATATTTTAGTGAGGGTTTTGCTAAGTTGATTGTGTTCATGATTGGGTTCATGTAGTTTAGAAATTTGTTAAATATCAAATTCAAAGTCAAGGATTTAATATTTTATTTATTAGGGGAGGATTGTCTATTTTAACCTCAACTCACATCTCTCTTTTACTACATAGCCACTAGTATCCTCCACTCTTTGAGACTTCTTAGAATTAGATTATTGAGCTATGAACACACTTTATATATTGGTGCTCATATTGCAAGGGGCACCTCCCCAAAAGTCAAGCAATTACTATAAGTGGTCCATTTCCATATAGAAGTTATGTACATGCATATTAATTTGCAAGAAAAATAGTGCATAGATTAGATATTTTTTTAAACCATGAGAAATCTTATTGAGACTCCTCCTTACTAAATGAAATATTATTCTTTCTCTTCCACAATAAAGGGGATTCAAATGAATAAAATTCCTAAAAGCCTAAAACTCTACAACTCGAGGGAGTTTATTTTCTAGGAGAGAAAATCTTTAAGAAACAATAATAGGGAGAAGCTAAGCCGCTTAATTATTTTTCATATATGTATGTCATTGAATAAGATAAAACTTTCCTTGTAAAACCTAAGGGCCAAGAGCCAAGGAACCTTTACCAAGGTCTGACCATCCTATTTCAAAATATGAGTCCATTAGATACAACATTAGATACAATTTTTATTAAAGGATAACCTAATTATGAATGAGAAATATCATTAAGAAAAACTTAATAGTCTCACGGACCTTCCATATGTTTTCGGAAACCTATTATCTTGACCATAGTAGGAATATTTATAAGATATTAGAGTGAAATACCTTCCCAATGTTTTTCAACCCAGGGGAAAGTCTAAAGAATTTTAAAATTCCTCAAGAGTAACTTATAATCCTATTCCTTTTCATTCATAGCCCTAATCACTCATTTGGCACATAAGTATTGGGTCTATGTGTGGACCTTCAAGGTGAAACGGCAGTCCTAGTTTATAATCTTATTCCTTTTCATCCATAGCCCTAATCACTCATTTGGCACATAAGTATTGGACCTATGTGTGGACCTTCAAGGTGAAACGAAAGTCCTAGTTTATTATGGAATCCATTGGCATCATATTTTTTTGCAAATACAAAATTTATTAGATCATTTTTCATGTTTTGATGCGATTTCATTAATGCATATAAAATGCTACAAATATTTGAATCCAAAAAATGGACACACATATTTTAATACTTTGTACATATAAAAATATGTTTTTTTATACATTTTATATTTTATGTTTCAAATAACTTATGTATATTTCACAATAGTTTGGATAAACTAAAATTATTTAATTTATATATTTTGTCACTTTTAAGTATTTAATTGGTCTTGAACTGATCACAATTTTGTTAGGTTTAGAATTATATATATATAGAGAAAGAGATTGATCTTAACCTAAATGATTGTCAATCTAAGTTTACGGTGCCAAAACAAAAACCTGTTGCATACCCCTTTGAGATATTGTAAGTTATTCTAAATTACTTAATTATAATCATAAGATGAATAAGTTGGCTCAAGAAGTGAATCATTATTTCAATATATTTTCTTCAAAAATATACATCTATTCAGAAAACCATAAGCTGAGCTCATTCATTTCTAAACATAAAGAAAGATAGAGAATGCATGCCATATCAAGCATATGATTGATTTGCAACAATGTAGCATCATAAATACCTGGGTGAGAGGAGTCCTGCTGGAACATGTTGCAATAACCACTACATCTAGTCTAGGAGAAGAGGTTCCTTATTGTGTGAAGGGAGGTGTGTCATCTCAAAGGAGATATACATACCAATAAAATAAAAGACATTTACAAATACTTTAAAGTTATGTTTAAAAAATATTTTTCAAATAAAAAATAAATATATAAGAAATGAAAATATAAAAAATATGTCGTACAAACCTCATCCAAGAAACTATCTTGAATAGGATTCTCTATCAGGCCGTTAAAAGTATTCCTACAATGAGAGAATTGATGCAAAATCACTATGTCATAACTTGAATAGGTAGTCTGACTTGAAGGACCTACACCTAGTGGTATAACATCATCAGATGATGGCTCTTGATGAGAAGTTTCCACAAATGCGTTATGTTGAACTAGACTATGTGCTAGGGGTGATCTATCAAAATAATAACTTCGAATAGAGGTGGCCATGGGGGTGGGGGTGTGGGTTCGGGTGTTAGCAAATGACTTTGGAGTAGGTGGTCATCTCAATGGGTTGTGCCCAATGGTTTCTCAATCCCAAGCAGAGCTAAGACCAGACATAGAGACATAGAATGAACTCCACACATAGTTTTCAAAGAAAATAGGGAACCTCCTTGTTATTGCAGGGAGTTTTATCAAATACCATAAACCATCAACCCATCAAATTATATCTCCATGCATGAATGTGCAACAATCCAAGAAAAGACATCTCTTTCTCATATCAGGTGGTTATTTGGTTGTAGGGTCAGTGGAAAACTAAACAATACTCTTTTTTCTTATATTCATTTTTGTGACCTCTTCCTTACTAATAGTTTAGTAGTACTCTCTAATCTTGACCTATATTTGGATATATCAAATAATTGACCAGAAGCATGGCCAATGGAAACAATGATGGTGTCAAGTGAAGTGGATTTCTTGTGTTCCTAAGCTCCCCGATTAGGTTTTTAAGTTCATTTAGACATTTATTAATTTCATTTTACAAGTTTTGTGGGAAGTTGGGTTTGATTTTTCATCTGCGCCTACCCTAACTTTCCAATACATATAGGCTCGAAGCCATTAAAACATACTCATTATGAGGTTTATTCATGTCATTATGGAAATTGAACCCTGGTGGGGAGGATAACAATCATTCCTCACAACCATCCAAGCTACACCCAATTAACCAAGAATGCATTTTATATACTTTTAGCAATGTAGAGTATTTTAATACTCTCGTACCATGCATGGAATTTTAATGTACACTTTCAAATCAAATTGAAAACTTTTTGTTGTTGAATGTGTTTTTACAACTTCTAGTTTTTCGAAGTTTTGTTCTACAATGCTACTAAGCTATAGAATTTCATTGTGGGTTTTTAGATCAAGTTGAAAACTAGTTTATAGAGGAGTTTGCTCTAAAATGTTGATACCATTAAAAATGTTATTACATCTAAATTTAAGGAGAAATTGTATCACGATAAAGAAATAAAGGATTAAGATTCTATAAAGAATTCATTATCACTAATCTAAAAGATCAAAATTGTCTTTTGCATTGGACAATTGCTAAAACATTGTGGGATGAAAAAAATTGTCATGGTTACTACTAAAAAGGTGGAGGATGAAAAGGATTTTCTCTTAGATTGTCCTATCTAAACCTTCTTTAGATATCAATTTCAAAATATTTGTAACAACAATAACATTCATAACCTTTTAACTCATCAAAACTATGAAGATTTAACAAAATTTGTTTCAACTCTTTTGAGTATAGATATAAAATTTTAAAACAATCCGAGTTTAAAATATTTGTAACAACAATAACAGAGAATTAACGAATCAAAGTTTACAACAACCTTCTCTATAGGTCCAAATCCCGGGAAGGAACCCGAACCTAACTTTCTTTCTTGCCCAACTATAGTTCCTTTGGCCGGTGCCCCGTGTCTAGCATATGTTGTATTGCTCCTTGTCGGGGAAGGAAGGGAGGGGAAGTTATAACCATGGCCAATTCATGATGCCTTAAGGTCCAGCTTAGTTGGATGGGGACCGAGGGATAGCGGCAAACGAAATAGTTGGAATTGTTTTCGGAAAGATAGGAAGGAAGGCAAAGACCTCATGTTCTAGGGCCAGTAAAGAAGTCTTTCTGTCAGGTGGGTTTGTTTCCAAGGTAAGTTCTGTAGATCCCACAAACTACACAACGTGCATTCCTGTTCTAGGGCAGATAATCCCCACCAAAGATATGAATGAGAGGGACGGCACGGCATGGCCAGAAAGAATGCATTCCACTCACTATGCTTCTTACTTATTCTCACTCCTTAAATTCTTCACTGAGGGAGGAGGTTCAATGTGAGTGAGTGACCGGGGATGCTTTGAAGATTTAAGGAAAACACTTTTTTATATGGATGCCCAGCGGGCGGAACACAGAACAGGCAAGGCAGACAGAAAGCGTACTTTTTAGCTCATCAAAACTATAAAGATTTAGTAAAATTTATTTCAACTCTTTTGAGTTTAGAGATAAAATTTTAAAACAATCCAAATAACTCCTCATCATTTTTTTAATTTTAAAATCATAATTGAAACACCAAATTCATTTGTAAAACCTTTCACATATTCTTAACTATTAAATCTTACCCATACTATTATATTTAATACTTTGATAATTTGGCCATGCTACTATATTTAATACTTTGGCCATCCACTAGGTCAAATAAGGTGTTGCTTTCGAGTACATTTTAATTTAATGTCCATTACAAGGGGAAGAAAAGAGTACATCAACGAATTGAAAATCTTTAATGTAGGTTCAAAATCGGGATGCCGATTAGGTTAGCAAGTGGTGCAAGCAAGGTTTTTGTCTTGGTCTATTACAACACACGGCTAAAAATATCCTTGGAAGATCAACTGGTAGGTAAAAGTTTCCATCGAGCTCCGTCGACTTACTAGTCTTTCCACACCAGTCGGTCATAAAAGCAAGTCGAAGGGATTTATTCTCGTCGAAGTCGGATGGTACAAGTGCTTTCCCTCAGATTTAACTGTGTGTGTTTGCTTACCGGAAACCCATGTTATCACATTCAAACCGACCTTTCATCACCGATAAAACGAAGTAAAAAGAAAACCCTCGTTCAATGTTAACCTCAGTCTGTATTTGCAAAAACTCGAAACGATATCTATATACATACAATGCGAGATGTCCAGGCCACTAGTCAGCGAGCTCTAGCAGGGCTCGCGTGTAGAACAGGGATGCCTGAAATGGAGTGCATGTCCGAGAGCAAAATCTCTGGCTCGAAACCGCAGAAACACAATACATCAAACACGGTTGAGCAGACAGATTTGTGAATTTTTTGCTGTCAGAGATGAAGATCGGACCCAATATCCTGATGGGGAGATACGAATTGGGACGTCTGCTGGGGCAAGGGTCGTTCGCCAAGGTCTACCACGCGAGAAACATGGAGACTGGCGAGAGCGTCGCCATTAAAGCCTTAGACAGAGAAAAAGTTCACAATTTAATAACAATATAGTTTTGGATAACATCTGAACAGATTTCAACATTGGCCAGATGATTCGTTAAAGTAACAGCTCAAATAAGATAAGATAATTTGATTATTACTCTGCTAATTAGAATGTATATGTTTTTACAGCTGGTCATAATTGCCCTAAAATTTTTAGATACACAGTTTATTCCAAAAAGTTTAGTGCTCTGCAAATAGGAAACAGTTTAATTTCATAAACCAAACAGTTTTTTTTTTTCATATATCTATGTGTCTCTCAATATAATATTTCAATATAATATTACAGGAACATCTGTCCTTGTAATAAATGCCACTGCTTATACTCTTGCTGGCTGTTATTGGAATTATAAATGTCAAAATTTATTGGAATTAGAGATTTAAGTGATTAAGTCTATATAATTTGAGTGAGTTGGTAGTTTTTTATAGTGCTAAATCCATTTATGTATTAACGGCAATTTAAACAATAGAAAATGAAGATTTCACCAAAATCTATTTAACCAGATTCAAATAAAAAAAATCAAAAAATCAAATGTTTAGAAAATGCCATTAAGTTTAAGTTTATGCCTGTATATATGTCCGGTTGAACAAGAAGAACGATACTTTTATTCTTATATTCCGCGTCAATGCTTCAATTTATTACTGGTTTACCTAAATTTCTGAAAAAATCTTTCGTTTCTGGAATAAGAATATTAATCACATATACATAATAATGTTTTGTGGGTTTTTCGTTTCAATCCCTGCGCGGGTATTTCTGTTTTTCTAAGGCGTTTTCTCTTCCATCCGTCCATTGCCAAACATTTTGGCTGGTTGCAACTGTATTGTTGTTTAAATTCGATGCACGTCATATGGCATTCGATTACCCTGAGCTTGTGTCTACTTTGCCATGGCCTTTGATTACCCTGGCCATTTGATTAATTATTTCGTTTGTGTGAGATTGGTTGATTGATTATTTCGTTTGTGTCTCAGATTTGTTTATCAAGATTATTTCGCTTATGTCATAGATTTGCAGATTTGTTCAGAGATAGTTTAGTCTAGGCGTCTACTTTGCTTGGAAATGCTGTTACCAAATGTTTAGTATTTGATAGGGATCAAACGAGTCTCCTACATTATTTACCTGACAGCAAACAAAATCGGGTGTACTATTGCCTCAAGTACTGCATCGTAGTGCAGAAGGTCAATTTGAATTTATGGAAAAAATAGTTCATATTTGCAATAGAACAGTGTAACAACAATAGTCATCAATTCTGAACGATAAATAGTTCACAAAATTGGATGATATTCATGAATTTTCAATATCAAAATGTAACTTAAAATTAGTTAACTTTTTTAAGTATGTGACCCTATGAAAATATATTTTCATACAAGACAGTAGCTTACAACATTGGCCAACATTTTCAATATAAATCACCATGTCATTAAACAATACTTTCATACAAAACAGTAGCTTAACAACCAGGCCAAAATTTTCCATATTAAAATAGAAAACTGCAACCTCGGGATAAGATCCAAGTTTGGGTGGTATCCAGCTCTTTAAAGCCAAGGACAACTGATCCCACTTATGAGGACCTTACAGGACTGTCATGTCATTTAACAATACTCTCCTTTTAGTTCATGAAAGTTATGAGGACCTTACAGGACTGTCATGTCATTTAACAATACTCTCCTTTTAGTTCATGAAAGTTGAACAATATCCCATTTGAGATATTATTCATGTTATTAAACATTACTCTCATATTGGTATATTGGTAGAAATATAGAATTTATAAAGTAAGAGCATAAATATTCATATAAACTAGTAAAATCAATATAGGATTATGGGTATTTATATATTGTTGTAATGAAGCTTAGTTTATTGAGAAGTTGCCTTTCAAAGAGGCAAGTGGATATGGATTTATGTTTTTTTAAAATAGTAATTGTAATGTGTTGTTTTATTTTAAGGTATTTTGATATATGAATTATTAAAGCATTTCTTATCCAATGTTGTACATCTTATGTGTGATTTCATTTTTATATTTAAAGTAGTTTATAATTGGTATCAAAGCACTTTCCAAGACACATTTAGGAAAATATTTTCCACTTGATTATTTTTGCAAATTGGAGCTATGACATGAGATCCTTTTCTAAGCATAATTTTCAATAACTAACTACAAATATGTCTTTCTAGAAGAAGAAAGAAATCATTTGAATTTGAGATCAAATGAAGGAGATATTGCAATTTGAAACTTTTCTAGGAGGGTTTCCTAAGTAAACCTGTAAACCCCCCCCAAAAAAAACTACATGAAGATAAAAAATCACAAAAAAATTAATAAAACCATGTGTACC
>ML802364.1:146829-170909 GCA_009831015.1 Picea engelmannii
TATATATATCACTCATCAATGGTTGTCATGAAAAAATTCTTATGTTACTGGAATAAGAATATTAATCATTACGTCGATAGGCGCGTCCCCCTATTGGAATCGATGGATTAATCAACCTTTTAATCATAAATTTCAATCTTAGGGTTGGGAATTGAAGATGTTGGCATATTCTTGGTCATCCTCTCTGGATGAGATTTTGATAAATTAACTTCCACTCATTTATAAAGAGGTACATTTATGTGATTACTTTTTCACATTTACTAAATAAGATTAAAAATTTACTTACTCACCACCAGATTACCACGTTTAGTGATTAAGAAATAACAACAAAAATTATTATTAATGGGCAGATAGATATGGTGGGCGTTTCAATTAATAGTGAAATTGGATGCCCGCCATTTTTTTTACCAAGGTGGATGCTTATAGCTGCCTAGATTCAGCCTCCCCTTTGTGTTTCAACTTCCCACCACCCCTCCAACCTCCAACCTCCCCGGTGGCATTTCAATTGATTCTGAGAGCGTAGGTGAGTGTAGGTTATTAGGGTTACTATTATAATTAATTTAATATTTAAAAAAAATAAATATATTTAATTTTACAATAATTAAATATCATTTTAAAATAATTACATTTTATTTTAAATATAATTTTAATATAACTTTAAATCTTAATATAAGTTTAAATTTTATGTTTAATATAATTTTAAATTTTATAAAATTTTAATATAATTTTATTTTTTATTTTTTATATAATTAAATATAATTTTAATATAATTAAATCATATAAGTTCAAAAAAAAATAATCTTTAAAAAATAAAAAAATTGTAAAAATATTTAGTTTTAAGTTAATTAAATTTTTAATAAATTAATTAAATATAATTTAACATTTTATAATATTATATTTAAAAAAAAATTAATCTTGAAAAAATAAAAAAATTTAAATATATTTAGTTTTAAGTTAATTAAATTTTTAATAAATTAATTAAATATAATTTAACATTTTATAATTTGATATTTTTAAAGGTAATTATTAATTGTAAATAAAGTTAATCATTTTACAATATAATTATTTTCTATTTTTTATTTATTTTTTAATTCTAATTTAATTTGATTAAATAAAATTTTATCATTACAAATTTTAATCCATTTCAAAATAATCATAATAATGTTTTATTTTTTAATTTCAAAAATCAATTAATATGTTATATTTTACACTGATATAAATTAATACTTTTAAAATGTATTACTTCTTTATTAATATATTATAGTATTAATTTATATTAATATATTAATACTTTTATAATGCATTATTCATTTATTAATATATTATTCTAATAATGTATTAATGTATTTTAACCTAGTTGAATTGTTATTTCATCTTTAAAAAATTGTAAATATATTTAATTTTGAAAAAAAATACCTTTTTTTTTATATTAGATTTTTTTTAAATATTTGTTAATAAAATAATATGAATACATTAATTGTATTTTTTGTTTTTATATTTTTCTATTAAATGTGTATTTCTTAATGGAATAATAGTAATAAACTAATTTTTTATTTATTTTTTATTTTTTTTATTTTTCTATTCAATGTAATAATAGTAATAAACACTATTTTAATTGTTTATATATTAAAAAAAATTAGAATTTTTTTAACTATATAATATACAGTTAAAAATATAGTTTATATAGTTATAAATGACCATAACACTCCTCTTTAATGGTTTCAGAATATGGATTTGAATGAAACTTTTCTATGAGTAGGAGACTTGTAACAATAATAAATCCTTATAACAATAATAAATCATCATCAAATTTCAAGTTGATTTTCTATCAATGTCTTTAGAATTAGTATAAATTGTCATTTGCAACTCGTAAAACAAGTTGGTTTCCTTTAAATGTTCTTAGGACAAATATAAATTATCATCTATAATGTATAAATCAAGTAGATTTGTTATCAATGTCCTTAGAACAATATAACTCATCATCTAGAAAGATCCATATGATTTGTTATCAAATCTCTTATAATAACTATAACTCATTAAACAATTTGTTGTTACAATGTGATGAACATAGTGTTGATTCTTTCAATTTGACAAACATTGTGTTGAGTTTCGCAATTTAACGGACATAATCATATTTTCTCAATGTGATGAACATGACTTGCCATAACCATATTGTCGCACTGTGACGAACATAACCATATTGTTGCAATGCCATGAGCATGACTTGTCATAACCACATTATCGCAATGTGACGAACATAACCATATTGTCGCAATGTGACGAACATGAATGGCCATAACCACATTATCACAATGTGGCGAACATAACCATATTGTTGCAATTTGATGAACATGACTGGCCATAACCATATTGTTGCAATGTGATGAAAAGTGCTCCATTGTCGAAATAAATATCCTGTCATCGCTATGTGATGAACATACAACATTTATTTTTATCACATATCCATTCGACATATGATGAACATACGACATTTTTGTTCATCACATTGCCACTTTTTACTTAAATGACATGTCATTGTAATGTGATGAACATAAACCCCTCGTCGCAATATCACTGTCATTGTCAATATGCGACAATGATTGGTCGGATCTTTTAATGACTATGGTTGAGTTTTAATTTTGCATGCGTTAATTAACCATTTGAGAAACTTAATGAAAGAATGAGGAAACAAGAGGAATTATGACATCCATATACACATTTGTATATCTGAAATGAAATAATAGACAGCAAACCATAACACGTAGATTGATAACGGAGTTTGGCACAACTTTTGCCTACGTCTCCGGGCCTTTGTCTCTGTGGAGGAGGCTTCTTTATTTCTGTTCAAAATCTCAAAAATACATTGTTGCAGTACCAATTGGCTACAAGACTGATCTGGTCATATTCTTCCAGATCTCAAGAACCCTGCAAAGAAAACATCACGCAAAACGGATGTCCGGAGCTCCCAGAAATGCCCCGACAACGTCTGCTCCTCAATATCTTCCCTGCATAAAAATGGCTTTGGCTTGGCTTGTCTTCAGCATAACTCTGCTTTTTCTATCCTTGACTGTCCTTTATGGCCTCAAACAGGCCTGGTTTATATAGATGTGAAGTTGGTTATTCATCTCCAACTTCCTCCCAAAATTTGGGCTCCAAAAATGCCCAATATCTCCCCAAAATGGAGAAAATCCAATAATAACAGGCATAATATCTTTTAAAAATCCAAAAACTTTATAGAAAACCCACTTTGCATATAAAATTTTTGGGCGAAGCCCCCAATATGCATGCTCTGGGTCATATGGAGGTGGCCATGTGGCCGAGCGCTCCACTGGCACACCACTGGACCCATGTCGTTGGCTCCTGGTCGTGGTGCGTAGGCATAAGGCCACAGGCTAGTAGTTGTAACCGAGCCCCCAACCGTTCAGCTAAAGTCCTGGTCGTATGGAGGATGTTACGTACCGGCGTGAGGTCCAAGGGCTAAGCCCTATCCACTCCGCATATAGTTTAACCCCGTGCTCCCAGTTCTGTGGAATGGTCATGTTATATGTTTGCGCCAAGGGTTGGGGCTAAGCCCCGACCCTTTCCTCCGCCGAATAGCCATTACATCAAATTTAAATACAAATATTACCACATAACTGTTAAGTCATACCCATGGGGTGGGCGGTTAGCCCAGCCCAGCCAGTCCGTTGCCCCGGAGGAGAGGTCGCAGGTTCGACCCTCGGTGAAACCACATACTTTTACCAAAACCCACGAACCAACCACTGGGTGCCACGTGGCAACCCATGACTAGGCCACATGGCACACCAACAACCAACCAAAATACGCCAAGTGTCAATCGTTGGATGCCCCACGTGTCTGCCATGCGTCAAATGTCGTATGCCACATCACCTGCCCAATCACTGCACTGTCAACTGCCACATCATCTATACGGACCGTACAACTTGTACAGTCAGCATGCCACGTGGCATTGTACGGACTGTACAGTCATCCCCTTTTTTTACCTGTTTGGCTTTTCGAACAGAACGCGATATCTTGCGCATACGGAGCCCATTTGACGAAGTAAATATATCGTCGGAATCAAGAAGACAAGACGGACGCAATGGAGCTGGTTTCGTCGGATTCTGAGCACTTTCATTTTTGAGCATTTTTAAGCCCTGTCAGGTTTCTGGATCCGATTCTGGATCACACCTCCCCACAAAAAGACCTTTTGGTCCCCAAAAGGTTACTGACCAGTCAACAAGCTCGAGATAGGCCACCCGTCTTGCTCTCTGTCTCTGAACTCTGTCCTGTGCACTTGTCTCATCAAGATCAACTGTAACACAATCATGACAACTGACAGTATATTATTAGCCATTTGAACCCTGTTACATCTTACTGAAGCCACTATCATCCATGTAGAAAACATTGCTAATGATAGTATCAAGAAGATGACTGCAAATGAGTTGATATACTTGAGATATCTGCACGGCATGAGCTTATCTTGAAGCAACTTATGATTGATTTTTCATTCAACAATCATGTCTTGTTCTTGCTTAAGATCTATTACTTCATTTGAAACAATTATTGGTTTGTTGCTTGCTTGCACTGCCTTCTTTAATTGTTCCATTGTTTGAAGTGTTTTGGTTGCTTTAACATGATGAGCATGAACCACATAATCTTGACCTGCTTTAGTGAATTGATATTGATTCTTTGTCTTGTAGAAGATTGCCTTACGATCATATAAGTATGGACTACCTAAGACCATTCCATATTCTCTTAACGACACTACATCACATGTTACTTCGTCCACATACTTAGATGAAATTGCAAATTTGATTGTGCACTGCTTTGTTATGTGCATTTGATGATGATTGATTATCCATTTAAGTGTGTAAGGCTTATGATGAGTTTGTGTTTTTAACCCCAATTGGTTAACCAGTTCTTCTGAGATTAGATTAGATTGAGATCCACTATTGATTAATGTGTCTATCTTAGTGTGTCACATGATTACCCTTATATGAAACAACTTGCTTCTACAATCAATGTCTTCACCAAATTTACCTGTCATACCAACCAATGAGATCTTTGACTCATCACCTGAATCCGATCCCAAGTCTGTGGGTTTTGATGTCGTTGCCACTTTTTGCGTTCCCTTCTTTTCTTTGAACCACTTTGGCCTCTTCTCGAGATGCAACTGCCAACATTTGTCCTCATCATGTCCCTCTTTCTTGCAATTCTTGCAAGAGGGATTTCCTTCCTTCTTTGTCACTGCATTTGCATTCTTTCCATGCCTTTTATTCTTGTCCTCTTTCCTTGAAGACGATGATTCCCCTGACACACCTGCTTTCCCTGCTTCAATATACGTAGCTTGAACAGAAACCTCATCAAGGTTAGTGAGTCCAAACATGAAAACAATGTTTCTAATATGCGCAGGTAAGCCTCCTATATACTTCATAAGAGTTTCTTGTGTTTGCAAAGGGATGTCTAACATTAATGCCATTTTTCTAAATCCATCGGTGTATTCTTGCATTGTTTATCCTTTTCTTAGTTTTAAAGATTGTCATTCAATTAATGCTTTTTCTTTATAACCCAAAGGATAGAATTGTTTCCTAAGTGTAGAAATGAAACTCTTCCATGATGGAAATACATTACCCACATGTTGTGTTCCCTTTTGCAGCTTGCTTTTCCACCAGATGAGAGCTGTACTTGCAAGTCTCAAAGATGCCAACTTAATTTGTGTGGCCTCATCCTTGATCTGTTGCACACTGCAGTATACCACCATTTGCCTAATCCAATTGTCAAGTTTTTCTGCATTTACTTCACCATCATATATGGGTAACTCAAATTTAACATCAAGTTTTAACAATGACATTTCATTTTTATTCTTATGAACATTTTTCTTTCCACTAGATTTAGAACTTGAACTTGAAGAAGAAGGAGAAGAAGGAGGTGTTGATGGAGGTGAAGGAGGAATCTGAGGATGGTCCTCTTCCTCTTCACTTTTGCGTTTTGAAGATTCACCCAAAACTGGTCGCTTCCGTTCCAAGTAATCTTCGTACAAAACTTTCACCATCTCTGACATAGCAAGGAATGTTTTCCGAAATTCTTTCTCATCTTGAGAAATCCCGTCTTCTGATGCCATCTTCTCGCTATGAGAAGCTCTCTTTCTCAATCCAATTAATGGATTCTCTGCAACAAGCTCGCCTTCACCACGCTGTAAATTTTCCCTGGTTAACATGCAAAACTCAAATCCAAACGTCAACTAGCTCTGATACCACTTGATCCGTCAGATCTTTTAATGACTATGGTTGAGTTTTAATTTTGCATACGTTAATTAACCATTTGAGAAACTTAATGAAAGAATGAGGAAAGAAGAGGAATTATGATAGCAAATCTGAAATGAAATAACAGACAACAAACCATAACACGCAGATTGATAATGGAGTTCGACACAACTTGTGCCTACGTCTCTGGGCCTTTGTCTCTATGGGGGAGGCTTCTTTATTTCTGTTCAAAAGCTCAAAAATACATCGATGCAGTTCCAATTGGATACAATAATGACCTGGTCATATTCTTCCAGATCTCAAGAACCCTGCAAAGAAAACGGCATGCAAAACGGACGTCCGAAGCTCCCAGAAATTGCCCGACAGCGTCTGCTCCTCAATATCTTCCCTGCATAAAAATGGTTTTGGCTTGGCTTCTCTTCAGCATAACTCTATTTTTTATGTCTTTGAATGTCCTCTATGGCCTCAAATAGGCCTGGTTTATATAGATGTGAAGTTGGTTATTCATCTCCAACTTCCTCCAAACATTTGGGCTCCAAAAATGCCCAATATCTCCCAAAAATGGAGAAAATCCAATAATAACAGGCATAATATCTTTTAAAAATCCAAAAACTTTATAGAAAACCCACTTTGCATATAAATTTTTTGGGTGCAGCCCCCAATATGCGCTCTCTGGGTCATATGGAGGCGTCCATGTGGCCGAGCGCTCCACTGACGCACCACTGGACCCTTGTCGTTGGCTCCTGGTCGTGGCGGGTAGGCATAAGGCCACGGGCTAGTAGTTGTAACCGAGCCCCCAACCGTTCGGCTAAAGTCCTGGTCATATGGCGGATGTTACGTACCGGCGCGAGGTCTAAGGGATAATCCCTATCCACTCCACATATAGTTTAACCCCGCGCTCCCGGTTCTAGGCTGGGGCTAAGCCCCGGCCCTTTCCTCCGCCGAATAGCCATTACAACAAATTCAAATACAAATATTGCCACATAACTGTTAAGTCATACCCATGGGGCGGTCGATTAGCCTGGCCCAGCCAATCCATTGCCCCGGAGGAGAGGTCGCTGGTTCGACCCTCGGCGAAACCACATACTTTTACCAAAACCCACGAACCAACCACGGGGTGCCACATGGCAACCCATGACTGGGCCACGTGGCACACCAACAACCAACCAAAATACGCCAAGTGTCAATCGCTAGATGCCCCACGTGTTTGCCACGCGTCAAATGTCGTACGCCACATCACCTTCCCAGTCACTGCACTGTCAGCTGCCACATCATCTGTACAGACTGTACATCCTATACAGTCAGCATGCCACATGGCACTGTACAAACTATATGGACTGTACAGTCATCCCCTTTTTTTGCCTGTTTGTCTTTTCGGACAGAACGCGATATCTTGTGCATATGGAGCTCGTTTAACGAAGTAAATATATCACCAGAATCAGGAAGACGAGACGGACGCAATGGCATTGGTTTCGTCAGATTCTGAGCACTTTCATTTTTGAGCATTTTTAAGCCCTATCAGGCTTCTGGATCCGATTCTGGATCAGACAAACAATATATTATCATTGCAATGTGATGAACGTAGCTCCATCATTGCAATGTGATGCAAATATCTTGTCATCGTATTGTGATGCAAATATCTTGTCGTCATAATCTGGCGAACTTACCCCCTCCCTTGCAATGTGACGAACATAACCATATTGTCGCAATGTGATGAACATAACCATATTGTCACAATGTGAGGAACCTGGCCTTATACGTTGAACATACAATGTGAAAAACATAATCATATTATTGTAATGCTACGAACCTAGCCTTCTACGTTGAACATACGATGTGACGAACATAAACGTATTGTCCCAATGTCATGAACATAAATATGGTTGACCTTGATTGACCATGACCATGGTTGACCATGGTTGACAATGGTTGAACATGGTTGGCCATAACCATATTGTCACAATGTGACGAACAAAACGATATTTTCGCGATGTGAAGAACATGACTGGCCATAAAAATATTTTTCGCAATGTGACGAGCATGTCTTGTCATAACCATATTGTCACAATTTGATGAATATAACCATATTGTCGCAATGTGATGAACATGACTGGCCATAACCATATTGTCGCAATGTGATGAAGATGACTAGCCATAACCATATTGTCGCAATGTGACGATCATAACCTCGTCATCACAATGTGATGAAAATAACCATATTGTTGCAATGTGATGAACATAACCTCGTCGTCCTAATGTGATGAACATATCCTCACCACCTGTGACACATATATCCTATCATCATAATGTGAAAAAACAACATATGAACCTGGCCTTATACGTTGAACATACGATGTGACAAACATAACCATATTGTTGCAATGTTATGAACCTAGCCTTCTACATTGAACATACGATGTGATGAACATAACCATATTGTCACAATGTGATGAACATAAATATGGTTTACCTTGATTGACCATGACCATGGTTGACTATGGTTGACAATGGTTGAACATGGTTGGCCATGACCATATTGTCACAATGTGATGAACACAATGATATTGTCGTGATGTGAAGAACATGAGTGACCATAAAAATATTTTTCGCAATGTGACAAGCATGTCTTGTCATAACCATATTGTCACAATTTGATAAATATAACCATATTGTCGCAATGTGACGAACCTGAATGGCCATAACCATATTGTCGCAATGTGACGAACATAACCTCGTCATCACAATGTGATGAAAATAACCATATTGTTGCAATGTGATGAACATAACCTCGTCGTCCTAATGTGATGAACATATCCTCACTGCCTGTGACACAGATATCCTATTGTCATAATGTGAAAAAACAACATACAAACCTGGCCTTATACGCTGAACATACGATGTGACGAACATAACCATATTGTCGCAATGTGACAGACATAAATATGGTTGACCTTGATTGACCATGACCATGGTTGACTATGGTTGACAATGGTTGAACATGGTTGGCCATGTCCATATTGTCACAATTTGACAAACACAACGATATTGACCATGACCATTGACCATAGTCGACAATGGTTGACTATGGTTGACCATGGTTGACAATGGTTGAACATGGTTGGCCATAACCATATTGTCGCAATGTGGTGAACACAATGATATTGTCGCGATGTGAAGAACATGAGTCACCATAACAATATTGTTCTCAATGTGACGAGCATGTCTTGTCATAACCATATTGTCACAATTTGACGAATATAACCATATTGTCACACTCTGACGAACATGACTGACCATAACCATATTGTTGCAATGTGACAAACATAACCTCATCATCAAAATGTGATGACAATAACCATATTGTTGTAATGTGATGAACATAACCTTGTCGTCATAATGTGATGAACATATCCTCACATCTGTGACACAAATATCCTATCGTTATAATGTGAAAAACAATGTCCTGTCATCACTCTGTGATGAACATCGCCCCATTGTCGAAATAAATATCCTGTCATCGCTATGTGATGAACATATGACATTTATTTTCATCACATGTCCATTCGACATATGATGAACATATGACATTTATGTTCGTGACATTGCCACTTTTTACTTAAATGACATGTCATTGTAATGTGATAACATAAACCCCTCGTCACAATATCCCCGTCATCATCAATATGTGACAAACAATATATTGTGATCGCAATGTGATGAATGTAGCCCCATCATTGCAATGTGATGCAAATATCCTCTCATCATATTGTGATGCAAATATCTTGTCGTCGTAATCTAGTGAACTTATCCCCTCCCTTGCAATGTCACAAAAATAACCATATTGTCACGATATGATGAACATAGCATCACCATCCCAATTTCATCAAAATAGCTTCATCGTCGCAATGTTACATGAATATCATGTTGTCATAATGTGACAAACACTTTCAAATTTCACTATCTGAATGTCATCCGTAGTCTTGGTCAACTATGGTCATGGCCAGCCATGGTCACCTATGGATAACAACTGTCAAACTTGGTTAACCATTGTCGACCATAGTCAACCATAGTCAACCACAGTCAACCATGGTCATGGTCAACCAAGGTCAACAATAGTGAAGGTCATCGATAGTGAACATCAATCATAGTGAAGGTCTACGAAAGTTAACCACAGTGAAGGTTTATGGAAGTTAACCATGGCCATGGTCAACCATAATTAACCATGTCAACCATAGTGAACCTTTCCTTCCCAAAGTTGAAAAGTTTCTACGATGAACATACAACATTTATGTTCATCACATTGCCAATATTTACTTAAATGATCTGTCATTGCAATGTGATGAACCTAAAACCCTCATCCCAATATCCCCATCATCGTCAATATGTGACAAAAAATATATTGTCATCACAATGTGATGAACATAGCCTCGTCATTGGAATGTGATGCAAATATCCTGTCATCATGTTGTGATGCAAATATCTTGTCGTCACAATCTGACGAACATAGCCTCATCATCACAATGTCATCAACATAGCTTCATTGTCATAATGTTACATGAATATCATGTCATCATAATGTGACAAACACTTCCAAATTTCACTATCTGAATGTCATCCATAGTCTTAGTCAATTATGGTCATGACTAACCATGATCGTTTATGGACAACCACTGTCAAACGTGGTTATCCATTGTCAACCATGGTCAACGACAGTCAACTATGGTCATGGTCAACCAAGTTTAACCATAATGAAGTTCATCCATAGTAAACGTCAACCATAGTAAAGGTCTACAAAATTTAACCACGATGAAGGTCTAGGGAAGTTAACCATGGTCATGGTCAACTATAATTAACCATGTCAACTATATTGAACCTTTTATTCTCAAAGTCAACAAAGTTCTACCAAATTTATCCATGATCATGGCCGACCATACTAAAGCATGGTCATTGTAAATTACCGTATTAATGTATTACTAATTTATTAATGTATTATTACTTTAATAATGTATTACTAATGTATTAATGTATTATTACTTTAATAATGTATTTATTAAGGTATTAATACTTTAATAATGTATTACTAAAGTATTGATACCTTTTTAATGTATCAATTTTTTAAAATTATTTTTTTAATATCAATATTTATGTTACTAAGGCTTGTCCCTCTATTAAATGTTACATATAGCAGCCCCTGCCGTAGCCTTCTTAGACCATGCCTCTCTATATGTTACAGCAACACCCAGATTTACCCTGAACCGGGATGCTTACTCAACACAACAAACACCTTTTCGAGACGATGGATTCCTCATTGGGTTGATGAAACGTGATGGGATGTGCCTTTCAAATATAATCTATAATAGATACGGGTAATAGATACGATTAGGATGGCTCATGTCCTTACCGGAGGAATAAGAGTACAAGCGAGACCCCCCACTTTTGCTAGCCAATCTATCTCGCGCAAGATCCGGCACCTTATCTGCCTAATCTGGAGCCTTAAGATCTCGAGCAGACCCCTTTTTAGCGAAATCCTAAGCACCAAAATCCTACTATGAAAGGTAGAGGTGTTCCCGTCTATATCCCGGGCCTAGAAAGCTTTCTCACTTGGGACATGAAGCCCACTACATTAAAGGAAAGAGAAAGTTTCGCGGATCCGCTGGTAAAATTGAAATGCCATAGAAAAAATTGTTTTCTGGAATAGGGAGAGCTGCCAGAACTGTCGCCAGTTTACCGAATCGACCATCATAACGCCGAGATTTTCATTTTTTGGCTCTCTGCTTCGTTGTTATAGCAGATACAGGCAAGAATTTTGCAGAGGTTTGAGCCCGTCGTAGCAGATTTCAGCAAGGGTTTGTAGAGGAGCTGATCCGAGGTGCGGATAATATTTTTACGAGAGGAATAAATCCCAACTCGGATCTCCTCCTACTGCTAGCGGTGCTGAATGAATCTGTGGGAAGATCCAACGTCAATACCATCTTCAATAAGGCGGTATTTTAGTAGTATTATGTTTATTTTCAAAGTTAATTTTCTTGTTCCTTTCAGGGCTTGAGAAAATATAGTTTTTCGGTATTTTGGAAGGAATTGATTCCCACTAATTGCTTTCCAACCATATGTAATGGTCATCCCCATACCTGTTTTTATGTCAGCCTTAATGTTCATAGCGATTGGGTTGTTCTCACATTCACATTGTGTGTGATATATTTTGTTTCAATGGCCATGTGGATGTATTCATATAAAAGGGAAAAAGTTGAGAATGGAAAAGTTTCTAAGATCTAGAGTGAGCACACAGAGTTTCAGTTGCCCACCACAGTTACAAATACCGCGCACTGAAATTTCGTTAATGAAACTATTTCTTGACACAGAAACAACAATGTGTTATTCTTAGCATATAAATTCAGAAATACTCAAGAATTTGTCAACAAATAAAATACTTGATATATATTAAGAACTTCGGCGCTGCACGAATACGGAATACAATAATTATGACGAGATTTTGCTCAAACGACTTCTGAACAACTTCTACAACTTACAAATACAGAGCTTGAACTCTCAGACTTCTTCGACTCCTTACAGTGATTGTTGTTGCTAACTCTCGACTATTCTCTTGGTATATGTATCTGCTTTGTCGACTACTTACAGACTCAGAATTATATAGATGAAGAATGAGACTTCTAGTAGAAGTAAAACCGACTCAAACAATTAGTATAACAATAAATTTCAACTAACTCTCATCTACATAACGTAGCTCAAGAAAGATAAAGATCGGCTCATTAAATAAAATCATGCTAACACTCTTGTTTGACATGTGTGACAAACTAGCCTCTCTATTTTCATGACAGACAGAGTCCGCGTAAGCGTGAAGCTCACGACTTGTAATTAATATCTCCAGCACTCCCCCTTAATTATAAGTAGGTGAGTTTACAAAACAAAAAAAAATTACATCAAAAATTTGAATTGACATGTAGTGTCATATGTTATTACGCCGACTCCTAGACAACTGCGCAATTTCTGAAATGCATCTCTTGCTAAAATTTTTGTGAAAATATCTGTGAATTGTTCTTTTGACCTGCAAAATTCTAAACAGATTTATTTATTATTCACTAATTCTCTGATAAAATGATACTTTGTATCAATCTGTTTGGTTTTCTTGTGAAACACATGATACTTTGATAATATGATGGTGGAATTGTTGTCACAAAATAATGTCATTGGTTCCTATTGTTCCTGCAAAAAATATTTCAACAGTCTTCTCATCCAAACTGCTTAACAAGCTGCGCTTGCAGTTGTGACGTACTCAGCTTCTACTGAAGAAAGAGTCATTATGGAATGCTTTCTTGATTCTCATGACACTATACCTGTTCCAAAATGAAATGTGTACCCAAAGGTACTTTTCCTTTTATCTATGTTGCCAACATAATCATTGTCATTGTATCCAATAAGTATGAAATCTTCTGAAGTAAAATACATAATGCCAAAATCTTTTGTTTCATTCACATATCTCAAAATTATATTTCCTTCCTTCCAATGTGATTCTTTTGGAGTTTCCATGAACCTTGAAATCAGGCTCACTCCATACATAATATCGGGCCTCATTGTTGTTAGATACATAAGACTTCCTACCATTCTTTTAAACAGAGTGGGATCCACCTTGAACCCTTTATCTTCTTTTCTTAACTTCAATCATGTTATGACAGGTGTTGGGGATACTTTGGAATTTATCATGTTGAATCTTTTCAAAATTCGATGCACATACTTAGATTGTTAGATAAATATACCAGTTTTGGACTAGTGAACTTCAATACCCAAAAAGTATCTAGTAAGCCACAAATCAGTCATTTCAAATTCATCCTTCATGACTGACTTAAATTCTTCTATGCCAAAATCACCTGTAAAGGTAAAATCATCTACATGTAAGTAAACAATTAACATGTTAGATATCATTTTTTTGGATTAACTGCGTAGATTAAGTCATTAATATATGATCGATATCCATGAGTATTAGTCACAAATGACCAATAATTCTCATGATTTCAATAGTCCCTATATGCTTAAATTAACATGTTACGCTGTTGATTTGCTTTGATGTACAGTGTTGGTTCACATTCACTTCTCTGAAATCAATTTTGAATGAGATAGGAATCTATGCAACTATACCAAGAAGCTCTGGGAGCTTGCTTTAATCCATATAGTGCCTTATTCAATATGTATACTTTGTTTTCTTGTCCTGGAATCTCATAGCCTTGTGGTTGTTCCACATACACTTCTTTTTCTAAATGTTCATTCAAAAATGTTGACTTTACATCCATTTGATAAACATGCCATTTGTTTTTCGCAGTAATGGCCAACACAATTCTGACTGTGTCCATGCGCGCAACAGGAAAAAATGGTTCATTGAAATCAATTCCAGGTTGTTGTGTAAAACCTCTTGCAACTAATCTTGTCTTGTGCTTCAACACATTTCCATATACATCTTGTTTGATCTTCTAAATCCACTTGACACTTATCACATCTTTATCTTCAGGTACATCTACCAAATTCTGTTGTTGGGAAAAACACCCTACGGACTAGCAAATTAGGGTCTGACTTTGCATGCATATTTGACCGAATAGAAACTACTTTTTTACCTACATCCCAAGATTTAAACCCCTTTTTCTCAGTAAATGCATGGAAAAGGACCACCTACCTTATTACCGGTGTTCGATGTAGATCCTCCGTTGTGCTTGATTACTTATTTGCGCTGCTCCTTCCAAAGATGACCTGCACTCAAGACAAACAACAACTATGCATGCATGCTACTTCTATACTCTATGGTTAGAAATCAAACATAAACCAATTGAATCATAGACAGCTCATGAATTGGGACGGGAAAATCATTCTTTTTATTATGTAAAGTGAATCAACTTACAAAAGCTGAGACCGGCCACTGCTCCTTGAACCTGATCCTGGGCTCCTCTTCTTCTATCCTTCAACTGCTTTGCGTTAAAATATCCTTTGGCGTGAGGAAAGGCTAAAGGGTTGGGACAATGGAATACATAAATGGGCAGAGTTTCTTCGCTATATTTTTTCCTCCTCCAAATGGTACCCCTACCCCTTCTTTTATAGGATAGAAGAAGCTAGGGTTTTGGACGAACCCTCGGCCATGCATGGCTGGGAGTTTCAGTTAACTGACCCATAGCTTTTTGTTCCGTCAACAACTTTCCTTTTTTCATGCTTTTGTAGGTACACACAGGCAGTTGTGAGTCATCCAGTGTGTACATGCGTGCAGTAATGGGTTAGGGCGCGTGGGCCTTGACATAAGAGGATTTTCAAAGAGTTGTTTAGTAGAGTTTTGGCAAAGAAGGGATATGAGTTGGCCTGATGGCAAGTAAGCATGTGTTGTGAAATTTAGGGTTATAACAGATGCCCCATAATGTGTGAGGTCAGAAGAGCATCTGATGGCCGAAATACATTACCAATCTTTACTGATGTGCCGAACAATTGAGCCCAAGGATCAAGAACCAGGAGGTGTCGTCTGCAAAATAACAAATGTCTCACCGAGGTAGGCATACCCATGCTCGAAATAAAATAGAACCATGGCTACCAATCAAATACATTGTAGATCCATGTCAAATAACTATAAAGAGTAGTCGTGAATAATACACAGTGGAGCTACATCTCAAAATCAGAAAGATATACATATAGAGTATCCATCTTCCAAAAGTTGATTCGGCCTGATGGCTGGACTTCAGAGCTCGAGCAACAACTTTAAAATCTTCCAAAACTTGGGTAGGAGTGTAATATGAGTGTACGACTGCACTACCCAGAGGTCTTCGACAGCTCGTCGGTCATGGACTTGATAATATTGATGATCGGACTGAAGTCTTCAGTGATTTCGAACAAGGACTTGATTGGACGTTCAGGATGGTCGGGTATGCGGACAAGAGACATATTGCAGAGGGGCCGACTCAAGCTTAGTAACAAACTTCCCTTGGACAATAGCACGACAAGTGATGAGACTCAGGCAACATATATGTTAATCATAAGTCTACGAAGCAGGAGGCAATGCAAACTCTCCATATATTTGGAAGAATAACCAAACGGTGGAGGACACAACTCTATATAGCGAGAAAAGATTCCTAAGGTCGTACTACATCCCATAGTCTGATGAAAAAACGGACATATGTGCTTTATCCAAGGGCGACTCATTATGCTGCCAATAAAGAAAATATTTTTCCCATCCTCTTTTTGGGGTATATTTGATTTTTTTGTTCTTTTCGATAATTTTGGAAAAAGAATAAAGAAATATTACGTAACAATGGAGGAACGAGTACTGCAAACATACAAGATCAAGGCACAAGGATAAGATTGATGTTCTAGTGAAATGATACTCGGGAAAAATCCTTCGGCGACCAAAGGTGTTAAGACGCAAAAGCAAACTGTCACAAGGCTGGTGGATAATGTATGCAAATGTGGTTGATAAAACACACAATGGTAACATCCTTCGATGTAATTTTAACGAGCCCAAAGAAGGTAAGATTTGTGGTTTTTCATGTTTAGAGAGTCTGAAAAAACATAAAAGGAGACTCCACTGGGGTACCTTTTTCAACAATAGTCTAGTCTGTTCGAAAAAGGGGTAAACTAGCACCGATTAGACGTCAATTCAAAACCATTTTAACGAGTGTGACAACGACAAGATCACTCGGCCATTTTTTCACTTTTAAGGAGTCTGAAAAAAGCTTAACTATGGACTCCGTCAGGAATATTCTTCTGGACCAATTTAACGATTGTGAAAGAATAAGGTCACTCGGTGATCTTTTCAATTTTAGGGAGTCTGAAAAGAGCTTAACTATGGACTCCGTGGGGATTTCTTTTTTGTAAATTTAGTCCCTCAGGCCCGAAAAAGGAATAAAATTATACCTGAGAGTACTCTTCTAAAGAATGGGAATTCGATAGAGTATACCTTTGTTCATACAGTTGACTGTCCGAACCGAAAAAGGGGTAAACTACCGCCGGATAGACGTGACTTCAAATTTCAGTTTAACGAGCGTGAAAGGCCACAAGATCGCTCAACAATCTTTTCATTTTTAGAGGGTTTGAAAAGGACTTAAAAGGAGACCCGTTATTTTTGGGAGTCCTGAGGGTGAGACAAAGAGCAAAAAAAAATCATGCAAATGAGGCTCAAACTCATATTCAGGAAAGACTATACGGACTCCTGAGCCTACAATGTTTTTAGAAACGACATGGACACCATAATGCAACCAGGACCTACCTAGGGCATCCATGTTCTGGTAAGCTCTACCGCCAAGTTGTGACACTTCTAAAACAAATATGATGGTTTCATGTCACAACCTGATGGGATCGATCCTATAGCAGAGGAAAAAGACAACGAGGTGCAAAAGTCAGGGTGGTAACCTAAACTATATGCTCAAGTTGATTTTTGAAATTTTTTATGGACCGTCAATATTTTCTCAAAACTCAAAAAAAATGTCCCAATACCTGATCAAATCCCTCCCATATAACTCCTGAATCACTCTAAATGGTTTTTGGTATAAATAAACTGATAAGGGAGGGCCAAAAAGTGAAAAAAAGAGGCCAAAAAGTCTATAAATAGAAGCTAGAAGCTCATTATCACCATTGTTGATTTGGAAATTGACTCTGGAGCCAAAAGACCCCCTTTTCCAAAAACAGTGATTCTGGGAGCTACAGTGGACGAAACGAACTTCTACTTGGACCAAGTAAGTACAAACTCCCTTATCTAGCTATTCAATACTTCAATTTCATTTTTTAGTTTGTTTTTTGGGTGGGCGTCGACCTTAAAAGGGTCGGCCCTAGGTACACGCAGGTTGTCTCTGGATAGGCCGCGTGTACATTCGGGCAGAGTAAAGTCTTCCCGTGTGTACACGCGATTGTCGCCTCTACAGCCCGCGTGTACCCCCCCTTTTGTAGTGAAAAGCAAACCAAAAGCAAGTACTGACCCTCCTTCACCTTGTTGTGTTGGTAGGATGTATGTCCAGTGGAGGGAAAGGGAGCATGAGGCAATCAGTGAGTTGGTTGCAGCAGATCCGAATGTCGTGGTCGTGTTAATGCAATGCAGTTTACTAAAATTCTTTCTATCTCCATTTATGCGTGCACAACCAAGGCTACTTAATGCCTTGATTGACTATTGGCACCCTGATGCAAAGGCTTTTATGCTAGAGGGGCAATCACTAGTGCCCACCATCGAGGATATCTACTTTCTGTCTGGCCTCTCAAGGAGAGGGGAACCAGTAAACTTCCAGACGTTTCCTATGGGACCGAGCAAGATCTCAGAACTGATAGCCAAACATTGTGAGGCTGGGACTGACCGTGTGAGCTCTCAGGTACCTATTAGTAAGATTACTAGCTTAGCGCTGCAGACTACATTGTTACTGATTGGGCGGATTACTGGCTCAGCAGCCTTGCATCAGGCGTCTCGCGCACAGATGAACTGTGTCATCCAGTGCTTGAATGCACAGATTTTTTACTAGAGTACCACACTGCTCGGGTGCATGAAGAGGCAATTGACAGATTGCTGACAGCAGACACAGAGGAACTTCGGGTTCGGGACCATCTTGTGTTCATTCTTTTTTGAGAGAGTTCTGAGTTTTAGTCCTCGAGTTGTAGTATGAGGACATCAGGCCTCATTCCCTGCAGTGTGTAGATGGGCAGTATTACTGCCGCAACAGGGTGGTGGAAGGACCATTGAGTCCTTCGACGATGATTTCTTTTGCGTGGCTGTCACGATAGATCCCTGTGATTGAGGACTACCCATATGCAGGGATAGATTTTTCTAGAGATCCTGAGATACCCGTGCCTCCTGGTGAGGAGCGAGGGGAGATGGGTAAGTCTCCACCTNTTTGTAGTTTTTTTTTTTTTTTCATATGTAATTTTTATGTCATTTTTGTTATATATATCATTTTTTTGTATGCCAAAGTATTTGACGGATAAACGTTTGTTGCATGCAGATGTGGGACCCGTGTGACTTGTCGATTATGCACAGAATAGGCGACATCCATGACCAGAAGCCACCGCTGGGGGAGCAGCAATAGCAGGGAACCTCCCAGTTGGAGAGGCCGAGAGGGTCCTTAGACGAGTTGAGCGGAACTTCACTACGCTCACTCGCACAGTCCCGATGGCAGAGATAGAGGACCTGCCGCCATCCATGTAGCCTCATGTAGTGGGGGCACCTCGGACATCGTTCCGATTGTTTAGGCGTTTATCCCATGCTGTGGATGATTATAACTGGGCCCATAGGCCCTGAACCTATTTAGACTTTTTGTGTGCCACGAGCACCTACTTGTATATATTTTTTTAGGGCATAAGCCCGGTGACTCGTTACTATTCCCATTTTTTAGGTGCTTGCATCCATCTATGTACTCTGGTTATTTTATGATGTTATATATGGTTTTTATCTTTTGTATCTTATGGATTCTGTGTGCAAAAATGTATTTACATGTTTATGTCGATGTTTTTTCATATGTGTGCAAGATGCCAATCTAAAATTTGATTAGATAGAGTATCTGTAATTTGGTTTAATCTCCTAGGAACATGAAAATATGTAATATAATCAAAGTTTCGTTCTAAGAGACGTACCCTAAGGAATCGTAGGTGTAAATTTGGATCATGAACCCGGTATACTCTGTTTAGTTGGGACACAACCAGTTGAGAGTCGAGATAGACCCGGAGATGAGAGATACCCAATGACAAGGCATCACGAAGCAACTCAATAACTTCACTATACTCGACGACATTATTTGTGGTTTCACCTAAGCATATACCTCCAGAAGATAACAACTGGCCCTGAGGTGAAAATATTACCCAAGCTGCGGAGGTAAGCTTCTGCGTGTGCCAACTAGCACTGTCTACATACCCAATGAACACCTTGGAATCACTTGACATATTCCATATTGACGAAAGATAACATCAATGACGCGTCCATAACACTTAAAAGAAACTTAAAAAGTAATAGTACAAAGACTATACATATGTTACAGAAAGTGACCCACAGTGACCTATCTATGAGTAATACTTCTTGAGCTAGAGACCATTTCTAGGCTCCGCCAAAGCATTCCCTTCAAAATCAACCAAACGATAAGCACCCTTTTTTAATACCTCTTTTATGATGAAGGGTCTAAACCACATGGGTTTAAACTTTCCTGCCCCCAGGGGGTCCTTGTCTTGGTCATAGACCAGGACAAGGTCGCCCTCAGAGAAAATCCGAGGATGAACGGACCTATCATATTGACACTTGACCTTATGTTTGTGAGCCTCGTTGGCCAGGGCCACATCACAACGCTGCTCATCGAGTTGTTCAAGGTGTACTAATCGTTCTTCAAGCAAAGAAGTGTCTGGCAATAACTGTACTACCAATTTTAGAGATGGTATTTGACATTCGATGGGCAAGACTATCTCCAGCCCGTAAACGAGTTGAAAAGGTGAGAAACCGATTGCAGTCTTAACAAATGTTCGGTAAGCCCATAATGTCGAGTATAACATCAAATGTCAATTTGACTTGGCTGAGTTGATAGTTCGTTGTAGAATAGTCTTAAGAGTTTTGTTTATAGCTTCCACCTGCCCATTGGCTTGGGGGTAGTAAGGTGATGAATGCTCCTGCCGTAACCCAAGATTTGATGTTAATTTGGTCATCATTTGATTCTGAAAGTGACTGCCATGGTTAGTGACAATCTCTCTCGGGACGTCGAACCTTGCTATGATCTGGTTGAATAAGAAGAGAGTTGCAGTCTCTCCATCATCTTTAAACGTTGGCATAGCTTCGACCCACTTAGTGAAGTAGTCGACAACTACGATGATATAGCGGTGCCCCCTTGCTGAAGGGGGGTTGCATGTAGTGTAATCAATCCCCCACTTAGTGAAGGGACCAACTATGATGACAGGAAACATAGGAGCGGGATGTACCCTCATCTTCCGAGAGAAGATTTGGCATGGATGGCACTTCTTGACCGATTCGATACAATCTTTAATAAGTGTCGGCCAAAAGTAACATGCTCGTAGAATCTTTTGGGTTGTTTCCAACCCAGATAAATGATCGCCACAAGCTCCAGTATGACAATCGTTGAGCACGATGATGGCCTCCTCATGAGTGAGACATCGACGTAAGATGCAGTCTACACCTCTCTGATACAATGTATCATCGAGTATGAGATCATTTTTAGCCTGATGGCGTATCCGTCGACGCTCGTCACGAGAAGCAGAGGTGGGGCATTTCAAAGTCTGGAGATAGATAAGTATATCTCCGTACCAGGGATTTGAAGATGCAATCAAAAACATATCTCCCCGGATAGGCGATTCCTCAGGCACAACGTCACCTGACTCAACCGAAAGTTCTGAAATAAGCTCTGCGAAGATCAATGACTTCTTGGACTTTGCTGAAACGAAGTCTAAGTCAAATTCTTGGAGGATGACTATCCATATTTTTCTGCCTATAACTCATCGTGTCAACATGTACTGGAATGGATTCACGACAACAATGACAGTGGTCTTGTGAAACAGAACATAGTGACGGAACCGTTGAACAACATGAACTACTGCCAACGCAAGTTTTTCGATATGAGAATAATTGAGTTCCGGTCCTACGAGGCCTCGGCTCAGGTAATAGATCACGTATTCTGAGAACAAATCGTCTTCCTGAACTAAAACCATGCCAATGGTTGACTCTGCGGCAGCCAGATATAATAAGAAATCTTTGTTATAGTTAGGTGGCCGTAGTAGAGGTGCAGTTGTGAGGGCGTGTTTTAATGCGTCGAAAGAGCGTTGAGTGGCTTCATCCCATAAAAAAGGAACGTCTTTCTTTAGTAAATGCATAAATCCCTTGGTGATTTCGGCATAGTTGGTGATGAAGCATCGTAAGAAGTTNCTGGATTATTTTCTCCACCTTAAGAGGATCGACCATGATCCCTTTTGTTGAGATGATGAAACCTAACAAACGTCCCGACGTTACGCAGAAGCTGCACTTGTTTGGATTCAAGCGAATCCTAAAGTAGCGACAGCGTTCGAAGATTAGTCTAAGATGTGTGGGATGATCCGTTCACTTGCGAGAGCGTGATGCTAAATCATCTAGATAGGCCTCGACTATATGTTTGAGGTCATGAAAAGCAAAAGACATGGCCCACTGGAATGTGGCTCCAACATTTTTAAGGCCAAAAGGCATCTTACGATATGCGAATTTACCCCACGGACAAATGAATGTCGTTTTGTGTTGGTCTTCAGGTTTGATTTGGATTTGATTATATCCCGAAAAAGCATCCATGAAAGAAAAGGCTTCACAACCAGCACATTCATCAATGATCTGGTCAATGAATGGTGTTGGAAAATTATCTTTGGGACATGCCTTGTTCAAATCATGGAAATCGGTACATACACAAATCGTGCCTTGTTTTTTATTGACCAGCACAGGATTTGACACCCATTGAGTCAAATGGATAGGATAAATAAAACCTGCCTTTAGCAATTTCTCAACCTCAATCTTGATGGTTGCTTCTTTCTTGGGATTGACTGGACGAAGTTTTTGTCGAACAGGATTGGCATCAGGATACGTTGTGATTTCATGTTCAACTATTTTCGGATCGATACCTAGAATTTCCTCATAAGACCAGAAAAAAACGTCGTGGAATTATTTGAAAAGATCCGTGTAAATTTGAATCTCTTCATGGGAGAAATCCGCTCCGACAAAGACATTCTCCATGACGTCAGGGTTTCGGGAGATGTTGATGGGTATAGTTTCAGCGATAGTCACCATATTTCCCTCAACATAAATTTCCTGTGTAGCTAAGAGATTAATAGGACATGGTTGATCTCCAGTCCTGGTAATGGTGAATTCTCCTGCTTCGATTCGGCTTAACTCTAGGAGAAAATATGATCTGTGATGAAGATCCTCCCAAGTTTTGTTCGGACTAGTCATTGCTTCGATTACTGCTTCGACAGAAGGCAATACTAATTCTAACGAATCGACGTTAGTGAAAGAACCCCGAGCCCAAATAGGCTCTAGAAGTGGATCTAACTCTTGTTCAGGAGTCGGATCAGGGTTAGTTGAAGCTTGCTTGACTAAGGAGTATGCTACCTCAGCGGAATACAAGGGCATGGACATGACTGAGTGCCCTGTCTCATCCATCGTGGCTGATGGGGAAGGCAGAATCCAAGGATCCTCAAAGTAAGTCGTTGGGAACGACGAAACTTGAAGAATCTCAACCTTATGGTGATTAGATATAAATTTGATATCGTCGTGAGGAGGTGGATAATCGAAGGTACCCATCAAGGATGGGCACAAACCAACTCCTACATTAACGACACCTGGTTGAGGATTATCAATCATCGGGACCGTGGATGCCCCCAAAGCTGGGTCAGGTCTGCAGAAAGACAATTGATCGATGGTCACTATCCGACCCTCATGTGGAAACAAAAAGACTCGGAAAAATGTAGCAACCACAACTTTCATAGCATAATTCCAACTCCGTATTAACAGAGGTTATAGTTGAGGGGAGCATCAACTACCTCTACTTCGACACACACGGTTTTCCCTCCTAACTGCATGGGGAAGGAAGGAACGATGCCATGTGGTCAGAATGAACGACCATTGAAAGAAGTGAGGAGAGTAGGTGATGGAGACAAAACGGGTTGGCCAATGGCCTTCCAGCATGCTAATGACATAACGCATGTCGAGGCACCCTCGTCGACCACCATGCGGAAGATATTCCGAGTAAAAGTTTTCGTGGGATGAGCCACTACTATCTGAAACGCTACGTGGTAAGGTAGACGAGGTTTTAAGTCGGTTGTATCTAACATGATGGTGCCCGGATTACAAGTCTC
>ML802364.1:170993-191613 GCA_009831015.1 Picea engelmannii
CAGAGTAATTCTGGGTGGCCCTTGTGTTTGGGTTGTGAGAATATTTTTTAAATGCACCCTTTGGAATGCGTGTCATTGTTTCTCCCAACGTCTTCTCAATCTGTAGAGGAAGAGATGGGAGATCAGCTTCTTTACCCTTCTCAGAAGCGCTTGGTTTTCTATAGTCGTGTTCTCTAGTTGATATGAAAGCATCACCCCTAACCATATATACGTTCGCAGATGAGGGATTGTTTGGAGGCGGGCAGGTTTCTTGGCTGCCCCCTTCTGTGCTTGTAGAGGCTTGAGTGAGATTTTTCCCATGTTGAAAGGGATTAGTTAACACTGCTTGTTGTTGCTGTGTGACGAACTTTTGGGCCTCTACAAGTCGAGGACAAAGATGGGTCGGGTGGTCTTCTGTGCACAAGTTGCATGGATACCTCGCCTTCCATTTTTTCGTGTTGTCCCCACCAGCATTATCAGTGGGTTTTTTTATCCCCCTTACCCTTCTTTCGTTTCTTTTTCTTCCCTTCAGGCTACTGGGTGGCCTTTGGGTTAGTCGACTGCACGGTGTGTACTTCCGACATTTGGGTAGGGGGAGTAGCCAAAGCAGTAGTTTGGATGGCCGATGTGTGTTGTATGGATAACTGTTGCAACTATTTTGTTAATTTCTCAGCTGGCTTGGTTTGTGTTGAACCAACAATACCATCGGCATGTGGTCCAACTCTCTGTCTAGTTTTATCCAGTATCGAATGTGGCGCATCTGGGAATATGTTGTATAATAAACCAGACTGAGAATAGATGAGCTCAAACTGTTGATCCCTCATGATGGCATCTTCTTCAGAGAAAACTCTGGATGTCGTGACGTCTTTGGATAACTGTGGGACCAAAGACTTAAGGAACCACTCAAGCAAGAATGTTGGTGGGACTGGTACCTTAATTAAACTCTTTCGGCGTCTCCACTCTCGGATATGATCAGAGATATGGTCCACTGTTGTCTGTTCGAAATTGACGAGCAGCTCTATGCCAGCATCGTATCTCACAGATAACTGGAAATGGTTAAGGAAGGCCATCGCCAGTTCACCAAAAGAAGAGTATCTTGAGCGATCGAGCTCGATGTACCATTTCGCAGCACTCCCAATAAGAGTATGTTGAAACAATCGCAACTGTATGGAGTCATCTTTCAATGAGTTAGATGAGCACCAAAGATGAAAGGTAGTCACATGATCACCTGGATCTTCATTAGGCTTGGACTCAAACTTTGGAATGTCTGAAGGCAACTTCGTCGGCATAGGAGGCCAACATGGATCGTGACAAATAGGATCGTTCAACAACCTTGTCAAATCTGGCAAGTGTAAAGTCGCCAGGAATGGTAGTTTGGGTTGCTGCTGATAACCTGGGAAAAAGGGTCCTGGAGTTTGACTGGCACCAGCTTGCCAGGAAAATTTTGGCTGCTGGCCCGGATTCTGGTAGAAACCATGGCCCTGACCAGCGTAAGGATTTTTCATCTGTGGAGACATCATCGGTTGATTTCCCAAAAAGGACATAGAGTTTTGGGCATGCATTGTATTCGGAGGACTTTGGGAAGGATTACCCCATGCCAGTCCTGCGGGGAGAGGCATAGTAGTCTGTCCGGGGTTCCATTGACTATTGAAATAATTACCCCAGAACAACATTCCAGAGGAGGGAATGAATCCTTGTCCTGAATTCCAAGGTCCTGCTATGTGTGCCCCCTGTGCAGGAATAGTACCCTGCGCAAGAGTAGATTGTCCAAAAATGGGGTTTCCCCCAGACAGGAAAGTGACTGACGAGAAAATGTGGTTACCAAACTTTATGTTCCAAGAAAACGGTGTTGAACCTACCGACATACCGTGCGAAGGGGGTCCCTGACTCCCTGCTCCAAATAAACTAGTGTGTGTAGGTTGCCCGGTGGACTGCTGATGCGAGCCACCAAGCGAAGGGGACAAAGGAGGGATATGACCTCCTGTGTAAGGAAAAGCGTTAAAAGGGACAGGATTGCCCCCAAGGTGACCTTGCAGAGGAGCGCTAGAGCTCCCTACCCCTAGACCCAAATTCTGTAAAGTGGAGTAGGTTAGTACAGGACTTGTACCCAAACTAGGCATACCGTATGAGAACGGAGGGCCTGTCACACTAGGTGTGAAGGGGGTTGTGGCTGCTGCCATAGATGGGTTCGGTCCACTATGCGACGTAGTTGCGGCCGAGACCATGGTGGCTCAGACTGACGATGGTAGGTTAGGAGATGACTCTCCTGTGGTGGCAACTATGATGGGAATTGACGAAATCCCAGAAGGAGTAACAACATTTGTTTCCATTGCTGTGTGAGGCACTATCTGGCGTTCATGAAATTGGATTGGTACAATAAATGGTGCCAAGATATCAGTGGTTGGGGTGTCAACCGAGCCAAGAGCGGTTGCTTCAAGGTTCAAAATGGTTGATTCCTTCGGGAGTTGTTCGGGCACAAAGGTTTGTAACCCGGTCACTTCAAAATACCCTTGTTGGTCTAGCTTCCGCCTTAATGGTGGCGGGGGTGGCTCCAGTGTAACCGGTGGCAGGCCAAGAAGCCTTCGTGACCGGCGGAGCTCAGGATCCTCCACTGTGTGAGAAGATCCAAGACACGCTAAGGTATTCTAAATGTTCAAAAGTAACACACACTAAAAAGAATCCCCTAAGAGATAAGACAAGCAATCACTAAACTATTTGGAAGAACAATTACAACAACAAATACTAGAGAAACTTATCAGTGCAAGTGCAACTCGAACACGGAATCACCCTCTGGGTATACTCTGCAAAGCATGGCCCGATGTCTGTCCTAGGTATCGCAGTATACCCCCGCAGTCACATGTGTATGTCCCTACAAAGATCGGCAACTAGGTTGCCAACACGCGAACAGTCACCAGGCGGGTACAGTCAAAAGTCGGGTAGACCACAATGAGCAGGGTATCGAGCCGAAAACCTATCAAGGGTATCGAGAAAATGGTCCGTAAGACAATTGAGGACCTCGAACGGATTTGAGACCCACGAAGCCCCATGGCAAATGCAAACGATGGAATCCCAAAACAAGCCCTCTATATGTGTTCTCCACTACGATTGGTCCGGCTTTGGAGGGGTTATCTCCGCTACCTTTTCGCACGCGACCTCGTGTTTATCCCCTGTGTTAGAGGGGGGTCCCGGATAAGAGTTTCCTCTCCAACATAATCCAACGCCCTAATCCTGAACTAGTTTGTGAACCCTACAAACATAAAAGTCTAATAGATTTGAAAATTAGCGTTGCTTTTATAGCTTTGTATTACGTCAAGGAGTATGAGGGTGAAACTGATGATGTGTAAAAGACGAAAGCAAAAATGAATGAAAAAGATGGAAACAAAAATCTTTTACGAAATGCAAAATTTCAACAACTTTTCACAAAGAAAGATTTTTAATTTTTTCTAAGATTTTGGACAACAAACTAAAAGGAATTTTTGCTCGACTATGAGCTACTTATCATCTAAGTGCACTGCAAAAACTTACGAAATAAAAGACTTTTCCCTAGCTAATGATGCAGAAACACATTCTTTAACCAAAGAAGAAAATGGAAAGAGATTTTTTTATTTATTTACGTGCTAGTAAAGCAAGAAAGGGAAAATACCAACAAGCAAAAAACCAAGAAAAAAAATTATGGCTTAAAGTGAAGATTGCAAAGAATCATATTAAAGAATCACAGAAAGGCAATTGAAAAAACAATGACTCTCACGCTTGTCTAAAAACCATAAAACAATTTTTTTTTTCTATTTTTCTGTCAACTTTTAACTGAGAAAAAGCAAGCTAAGGGTAAGATGAATCCTAAGCTATTGACTATTCAAACATAGATTCAAACACCTGAGAGGAATACTTCTTATCAAAGGAGGGGATGATTGGCCCACCCTGAACAAAAAGTAGCCTGTACAAGAACGCTATTGTCACTCAAACAGAACGCGTGCAAACGCATGCTGACCAGAGACAGAGAGTGTGTACACGCGGGCTGACCTTGTATAGGTTGCGTGTATATCCAAATTCTAAGAAAAAATATGAAAAAAGGCAGTCCATACCAGGAAGAGGCCTCTGGTATTGATAACTAGGATCCCTTGAAGGCTTGGATACTCTTTCTAACAGAAAAAAGAAATAATGCAAGGAAAAATAATAAGGCAAAGAAAAGCAATCTAAGATAGGACTGTTAACAAGTAAGACTCAGACAGGATTCCAGAAAAACCCTTGAGAATGTGTGATTCTGACAGGGAAGAGGAGGACTGCCTCTAAGGTTCTATGAACTCCTACACGCTACTGTTATCTCTACAGCTAGCGTTCACACGCAAGCTGACAGAGGATAGGGCGCGGGTATATGCGTTTAGGCCTTCTGCAGGCCGCGTGTACCTCTGTGTGTCCCGAAAAATACAGTCAAGAAAAAGTCAGGGAAAGCTGGTATGGAAAACTAGACTCCCTGCTAGCTCAGACCTTACAGAAAAAGAAAAGACAGGCGAAGAAAAAATAGAAAACCTAGTCTTTAAACTACCCAAAAACTAAAATAATTCCAGGAACCCTAAAGAGTATTCTCCCCAGTACGATTGCCAATTCTTTTGTTGGGAAAAACACCCTACGAACTAGCAAATTAGGGTCTGACTTTGCATGCAAATTTGACCGAATAGAAACTATTTTTTTACCTACATCCCAAGATTTAAACCCTTTTTTCTCAGTAAATGCATGGAAAAGGACCACCTACCTTATTACCGGCGTTCGATGTAGATCCTCCATTGTGTTTGATTACTTGTTTGCGCTGCTCCTTCCAAAGATGACCTACACTCAAGACAAACAACAACTATGCATGCATGCTACTTCTATACTCAAGGGTTAGAAATCAAACATAAACCAATCGAATCATAGACAGCTCATGAATTGGGACGGGAAAAGCATTCTTTTTATTACGTAAATTGAATCAATTTAAAAAAGATGAGACCAGCCACCACTCCTTGAACCTGATCCTGGGTTCCTCTTCTTCTGTCCTTCAACTGCTTTGTGTTAAAATCTCCTTTGGCGTGAGGAAAGGCTAAAGGTTTGGGACAATGGAATACGTAAATGGGTAGAGTTTCTTCGCTATATTTTTTCCTCCTCCAAATGGTACCCCTACCCCTTATTTTATAGGCTAGAAGGAGCTAGGGTTTTGGATGAACCCTCGGCCATGCATGGCCGGGAGTTTCAGTTAACTGACCCATAGCTTTTTTTTTCGTCGGCAACTTTCCTTTTTTTATGCTTTTGTAGGTACACACGGGCTGTTGTGAGTTAGCCAGCGTGTATACGCATGCAGTAATGGGTTAGGGAATGTGGGCCTTGACACAAGAGGATTTTCAAAGAGTTGTTTAGCAGAGTTTTGGCAAAGAAGGGATATGAGTTGGCCTGATGCCAGGTAAGCATGTGTGGTGCAATTTAGGGTTATAACAATTTCCATGTCTGATTATTCTCTATGCAACTAATTTCTTCATCCATGGCTTGTGCCCATACATCATCCTTGACATCTTCTTCAAAAGTTAATGGATCATCTATATGTGAAAACAGAGAAAAAACTGAAAATGAATTTACTATGTCAACATTATAGATGTCGCACAGACTTTTTTTCTTCCTTGGTAACAAACTTGCTAATGTTGGATCTGGAGATGTAGAACTACTTGGATTTCTTGCTAGAATTTGTTGTGCTTTAGGTATGGATTGCACACCTGTTGATCTCACTGGAGTAGTTTGAGCTAGGATTTGTGTCGTGGTTCCAAGTGTAGAAGGGACTGCATACTGACTTGTATATCGTGTTTGAACCACTTCATCCTCTATGTCACCATACCCAATAGCATCAATAATTCTGACTGTCTTTTCTATTCTTCCATCCCATGCTTCATTCTCCACAAATTGAACATCACAACTGATTATGACCTTCCTTGCAATAGGATCATACAATTTTTATGCTTTTGTGTTTTAAGAGTATCCAACAAATATATATTTATGTTCTTTGTTATCTAAATTCTTTCTCATATCATCTAGAACATGTGTGTATGCGACACAACCAAAAACTTTCAGTGTGCCACATTATGCTTCATACCTATCCAGGCTTCTTGAAGAACTCTATTTTTAACACTCTTTGTCAGACATATGTTCATGATGTACATTGCAGTTGCTACTACCTCAACACAATACTCATTTGACAAATGTTTGGTTTCCAACATACTGCATGCCATTTCCATGATGGTTTGATTCTTCCTCTCTGTGACACCATTTTGTTGTGGTGTATATTGTGCAATGAATTTCTTATAAATGCCATGAACTTTACAAAAGTTATGAAATTCTCTTGAAATATATTCACTTCATCTTTCAATTCTTAGAACCTTGATGTAATAACGACTTTGCTTCCCAACAAGTGTTTTGAACTGCTGAAAACAACCCAATGCGTCAGATTTATGTTTTAGGAAATAAATCCATGTCTTTCTTGAGAAATCATCAATAAATGTTAGAAAATATGAACTTCCTCCTATAGATGGTGTTTGCATTGGTCCACAAATATCTGAATGTACAATTTCCAGTGGATATTTTTCTTTGTATGACTTGCCAACTGGAAATAATTCTCTGTGTTGCTTTCCAAAAATGCAGCCTTCACCTATTCTTTTTTGGTTTTTCAATTAATGGAAAACCTTTTACCATATCCTTTGTATGTAGCAGCTTCATACCTCCAAAGTTTAAATGTCCAAATCTGAAATGCCATAGCAAGGAATCCTCTTTTACTTCAGATTGGAATGTTGTTTGCATCTCTCTGCCATTGTCTTATTCATTCTTGATACTACGTGCACTAGCTCTTTCACTTTCTGTTGTAAATGCAGTGTTGGACTATACATCTTTTTATTTACTGACAGTTTGCATTGTATTTTTATTCATACCTGGCTTCAATGTTAATGGAAACATTTTGTTGCTTATCATATGGATTCTTGTAATAAGCCAATTGTTTGGATATTTTTCCATAATAACATAGTGATTATCTTCCATATTGTTACACATCAAAATGTCACACTGACACCATGAAATAACATATGTCACAATCCCTAGTTAATGAGGAGGGAAAATATATCATACAAAGGTCAAAATACTATGTGCACATGAATTATTTATTAATATTCATAAAAAGGAAATTAATCTAGTGTAAGAATCCACCTCACATTTAGTTTCTTAATCTCAAGGAGAGGTTGAGAATATCATAGATGGTTGAGATATTTTCTCAAACCAAAATCCTAATTTGGTGGATCTTGAGAGATATTTCCTCCTTAAAATCCTTGAGAGATATTTTCTCCCTAAAAAAAATGGAGATCCCATTTTAGTGGATCTAGTGAGTGATCGTCTCCATGGTGGTTAAGCCTCCAAATCCTATATAATGAGGGTTTCCATGGAGAAGGGGGGATAGAAAAATATATCAAATTTATGATATTGGGATTCATGCAATCGTTGGACGAAGAGGACATGGCGAGGTTGTTGCAACACCATCCATGTTTGTAAGTATTCTCTTTGGGTTCTCATTTTAGTATACTTGGTCTATTTCCTTCAAGCTTGTGTATTCTTGCATGTTCTTGTCTATTGTTACTTCAATATTTATAGATGATTTGTTTTGATCTAATCGTGTAGATTATGAGTTCTTTGTTTCTATTTGTTTTCTATTGCATTGCAGGTATCAAGTTGTGCTAAAGAGTTTGGATATCAAGCTCAGATTGGAAGCAATGAGGACAAACTTCGAAACTAGATGCATCACACATTTTCTCCCTCTCTCTCTTTCTGATTAGTTAAACTAAATTCAAAGGGATGTTAGTGCCCACTTGTTTTTTTCTATCTTGGTATTAAAGATCTGTAATCCAAGGGAAAGTTCACATGTCCGCAGGGGAATATTTCTGTAATAGAAATTTACATGTTTAAGATGGTTAATGTCACAACTCATTAAAACACCTATGACACTCCTCCAGGTGATAAGAATAAAGGGAAGGTTGTCGACCATCCTTCTAACACTACTCCTCCATCTTCCAATCCTCTTCATATTGAGAAGACGATTTCTGATGCATTATTGTGCCTGCCCAAGAGCGTAATTCGAAAAGCAAATTTTAATCATAATGCTCTTGTTGCCGAAAGCTACAACATCATTGAAGATTTGGCACAAGCACCTTGCGCTATGTCAACCCCCGAAGTTCTACAACACTGTCCAAGTCAACATAGAACCATGTTGTCATCCATTGGAGCCATGGATCCCAAGGAGTCGAATCTAATTACATTTAATCTGGATTATTTTAAAGAGTGAGTCTCCCACTACTTAGCATTCCAAATTCAAGTTTTGGTTGGTGGAAGGAACATCCATCGTATTTTTTTGTATGAGGGAGACTTGAATTGTGTCATGTCTTTGCCTTGTTGGAGAGATTTTGGTTCTCCTACACTTACATCGTCTCCTACCACCATGAAAGCATTTGATGGACATGGTTTCCAACCTCTTGGACTCTTGCAATATTTCACTATGACTTTGAAGGGTAAAACTGTTTCGGTTGATATCGAAGTAGTCGACGTGCCCCTGGATTATAATTTGTTACTTGGTCGTAGTTAGTTCTATGAAATGGCTTTCGTCGCATCTTCACTGTTTCGTATCTCAGAATTTCCCCATCAAGGAAAGATTATCACTGTTGACCAACTTGAGTATACCACTCCAGATCTCAACAATGTCACAACAAATAATGTCCCTTTTCTAGGATAGAATAATTTTGAGAGTGTAGGTGTAGGTATTCTCAAGGACTCCTTGCTCATGGGGGTTTTTCCTCTACCTAATCCTCCCACCGCGCAGGTTTCCACCTTAAACATGATTTCGAATCAGCTTTGACAATCCTTCGATTCATCTCATCCTTTGGTAGTACCTAGTCTCGATGAGCATAGTTCATTATCTATGTCAAGCTCATTAAAAAATAAAATATACCCCCCTCCATTACAATTGATTCTCAATCTAGATCGAGTACTTGAACCTTCTTTTACTCCGCCTAGTGAAAATGTTTCCATTAGTAACCAGAAACCTAAATGAGGAGATAAGAAGAGTCATCGGAGGAAATGACATTTGGGGGGGAGGTATCCAACCTCTGGACATCATGCTAGAGAAAAACCACCAACTTATGCCAAAGAAACTAGGGGAAAACTACCTCTAGAGAAACACGCTTCTAGGAGTGATCCTCGTTCGAAGGTCATTCCCATCATAACATAGTAGTCTTTTTCTAGAACGAGCTTAGTATGTGTTTTTTCTCGTGCTCGTAAATACATGAGAATAAGTTACCAAGCTTATTCTTTGTTCTTTCTCATGCTCCTAAATACATGAGAATGTGACTGAGTATACTTTTATCACTTTTTTGGACTTGTACAGGTTATACAAAAAAGGAACCCCTTGGAGTTTCCTTTAAGATATTTTCATACTCTCTAAACATTAAAATATCTCCGAGTGATCTTGCTTCCTTTCACACTTGTTAAAAAGGTTTGAAAGGGCGTCTTTCGAGTGATAGTTTATATTTTTTCTAGCCTCATGAGACTAATTACGAAAAAGGAACACTCTAATCAAACATGATTAGAAGAGGTCTCCCATGTATTGTTTTACAGTTTTTTGGGCTTGGGAGACTAAATTTATGAAAAATTCATCGATGGAGTCGCCTTTAAGTTCTTTCCAGACTCTCTAAACATGAAAACCCACAATGTTTTCCTTATCTGGACTCACTAAACTACACATTGAAGGACCCATATGGGAACAAACTCTTACTTCGTCCAGTTCATTAAATAAAGGAAGAGGAACTTACTCAAGGGGAGTTATATCGAGCATGTGTTACTCTCCTCTAGCTCGTTAAATGAAAAAATGGTACTGATCTATCTAGGTGGGGGAAAATTGAAGGAAGTGGGTCAAGTTTTTGGGAATTCTTTATGGCATCTATTGTCTCCCTTGAACATGGAACTTGTTTGTGTCTCGTCTTACATTTGGGTAATCCACTTGTCTCTGAGTCATACCAATTACATGTGTCGCCATAATTTTCCGTCCAGTCGAAGATTTATCTTATTGTTTTCACATTACATTTTTTGTACTCGTGAAGTCAGTGTTGCCAAGTCACTTTTCGTGCCTCATCATGTTCAAGGGAATTTTCACTTCAAACCATCCATCTGCAGTATTTCCAATTTCCATTTCCTGTGTCAGTCCATACTCATTCAATTCACCATATTACATCACTTTCCTGTGTCAGTTTCATGTCGATGACGAGGGATACATCAAGGCCCTCCTTCAACGAGTCTTTTCCTGTCGACTTCAACACATTATCCATGAATTAGACTTAGAAACTAGTTAGTACCTTGGGACCTTCATGCCTCAATGGAAAACCTCCTCATTTATGAGAGTAGGTTTACATCATTGACCTCTGATCGGATGATTCCACGAATGTTTGGCCTCAACTCATTTATTCACATTAGATGGAATGTACTAGGGTACCTTGGAAGTCATTGACATCATTGATGATTCATCTCGCACTTGTTAACGTTTCACCTCAATGATCGATAATCAAGTGGTTACTACCATGTTCAACATCAAATCATCTATTCACATGGTTATATTCATACCACATTAGGTTTGGGACGAAGACCCTAGGTTGAGCGTTCACTCCATTGTCTTCTTTTCTCAGGCTGTGAAGGAGAGTAGTTGAGCATGTTGATATATATACTATCACACATATCCACATTGTATTGGTTTGTGGCTATGTTCTATCATATCGTAGCTCCACTATGTATTTTTCATGGATATCATCAGTTCATGTCATGGAGGTATGGATCCATATTGTATCTTTAGTGGCCATATCCTTAATCATTGTTTTTCATGGATCCGCAAGTGTATTGGTCGGCGGTCGTGCTTTGAGTCATCTCGTATTCCGAGCATAGGTATGCCTGCCTCGGAAATGGAACATATATTAATATTTTTTATGGTTGTTTGCGGCTTCTTCCAGGTTCTCCAACTCCACATCCTTGCATTGAAGAATTGTAAAGTGTTTTGGCCATCAGTTTCTCAACTGACCTCACACTTTAGGGGGAAATCTATTACACATCAAAATTCCACACTTAAGTACCTCTCCCTAAGTGTCACAAGTGTCATAAAAGTTTCACATACACTGACACCATGAAACAACATATGTCACAACATCTATTCAATGAGGAGGAAAAATATATCATATGAAGGTCAAAATACTATGTGAACATGAATTATTTATTAATATTCATAAAAAGGAAATTAATTTAGTGTGATAATCCACCTCACATTTAGTTTCCTAATCTCAAGGAGAGGTTCACAATCTCATGGATGGTTGAGATATTTTCTCAAAACAAAATCCTAATTTGGTGGATCTTTATAGATATTTCCTCCTTAAAATTCTTGAGAGATATCTTCTCCCTAAAAATATTGGAGATCCCATTTTAGTGGATCTAGTGAGTGATATTCTCCATGGTGGTTAAGCCTCCAAATCCTATATAAAGAGGGCTTTCCATAGAGAATGGGGGACAGACAGAGATATCAAATTTATGATCTTGTGATTCATGCAAGGCTTGGACGAGGAGGACTTGGCAAGGATGTTGCAACACCATCCATGTTTGTAAGTATTCTCTTTGGGTTCTCATTTTAATATACTTGGCCTATTTACTTCAAGCTTGTGTATTCTTACATGTGTTTGTCTATTGTTCCTTCAATCTTTGTATATGAATTTGTTTGATTTAATCTTGTAGAGTAGAATTTCTTTGTTTCTCTTTGTTGTCTATTGCATTGCAGGTATCAAGTTTCACTAAGGAGTTTCGATATCAAACTCGGATTGGAAGTAGCAAGGAAAAACTTTGAAACTAGGTGCATCACACCTTCTCTCCCCCTCTCTCTTTCTGATTAGTTAAACTAAATTCAAAGGGATGTTAGTCTCCACTTGTATTTTTTTGTCTTAGTATTAGGGGTCTGTAATCCAAGGGAAAGTTCACCTGTCCGCAAGGGAATATTTTTGTAACACATATAGATTCTATATACTTTTTGTAACAATTTCCATGTGCTCATCAAATTATTTTTTAGACTAGAAACATAATATAAATCAGGCATAATTTTTTTCTCTCCGTATTTAGTTAAAATGTTTATACTTCCTTTTCCTAAGACAATGACTTAGATATTTGTTCCAAGTGTAACTTTAGTTTGCACTAACTTATCCAAACTAGAAAACAATTCTAAGTTTCTTGTCATGTGATTACTACAGCCTGAATCTAGATACCATATGTCACAAGGACTTTCTTGCAACATTGCATTCAACTGGTGAGATTATAGGCATTGCTTTAGTGCACGCCATAAACATAGGGCTAGAGGGACTATTTGTGTTTTTTGAATGATCTTTTCCTTGCTTGTTCTGATTATAATGTCTCTTCCTGCACTCATATGCATAATGTCCATGCTTTTTACAGTAAAGACATTGAAGTAGAAGCTCCACGCTACTTGATCTGATGGTTCCACATAGCCATTCTCGACTATCTCCCATACATCTTGACCCCGAAATAATGCCTTCATGGTCAAGGACCATAACTCATAATTTTTTCCTGTAAAAGTGGGAGGTTGCAGATTTGAAGTAGAAGCCATATTTCACTTTTCAACAGAGCTACTACTCTTGAAACTTATTTACTATAATAAAACTTGTTTTGATAGAACCTTCTCTTATCAACTTGCTCAGATACTAGATCTAAGATTTACAGCATGTATACAGGCTCTGCGCAGCACAGTTATAAAGACCGCACAATGAAATTCTTCATCGTTGAACTCTCAAGACTTACTGCATAGTTTTCAAACTACTCAATATACTGTGCGCTGTGATAAAACACTTAAGGAAACGATTTCTTGACACATAAACAACATTGTTCTATTCTTAGCATGTAAACTTAGAAATACTCATTAATTTGTCAACACACAAAATACTTGATATATATTAAGAACTTCGGCATTGCGCGTTAATACAAAATACAATAACTATGATGAGCTTCCACTCCAACGACTTCTAAAAAATTTATGCAACTTACAAACAACTTCTGATACTAGATCTAATATCTACAACATGCAGACAAAATCTACACAACACAGTTACAAAGACCGTGCTGTGAAATTCTTCGTCGTTGAACTCTCGGGACTTACCGCGCAGTTTCCAGACTACTCAATATGCTGCGTGTTGTGGTAAAACATTTAATGAAACGATTTATTGACACAGAAACAACACTCTGCTATTATTAGCATATCAACTCAAAAATACTCATGAGTTTGTCAACACACAAAATACTTGATATATATTAAGAACTTCGGTGTTGCGTGCTAATACATAATACAATAACTGTGATGAGCTTCTACTCCAATGACTTTTGAACAACTTTTGCAACTTACAAAAATAGAGCTTGAGATCCCAGACTTCTTTGACTCCTTACATTTGTTGATGCTACTAACATTTGACTATTATCTATGTATATGTATCTTCTGTGTCGACTACTTACAGACTTAGAATTATATAGATGAAGAATGAGACTTCCTGTAGAAGTAAAACTGACTCAAACAATTAATACAACAATAAAGTTTGATTGAATCTCATCTGCATAAAAAATCTCGAGAAAGATAAAGATCGTCTCATTAAATAAACTCCTACTAACACTCTTGCTTGACGTGTCTGACAAACTAGTGTCTTTGTTTTCGTGACACAAAGAGTCTGTGTAAGCATGAAGCTCACAACTTGTAATTAATATCTCCAAAAAATTTGAGCATGCGATGCCTTATTGTAAGGAGTTGAGAGCCAAATTAAATCAAAGACAAGAGATATGCTTAAGATAATTTAAGAGAATTTGTTGAAATGAGAAAAATTGTAAAAGGGATCATTTTCTTCTTCATCTCACATTGAAAAGAGGTTTTCTTGTAATTGTGAAAATATTGCACTTTTTTGTATTCAACTTAATAAAAAAATTGTTGTGGTTGAGTCCTTCTTTGAGGATAAGGTTTCAAGTTTCAAGGTAAAGTGGAACATCTTGGGTTTCATGCTCAATGGTACCCAACACCCCTATCATTGATGAAGTGTGAAAGACGAGTGAAATATCGATGGTAGCTTACAACCTACATTGTTGTGTGTGTATTTATTTTGTTAATATTTGTTGTTGTGAATTGATGGATATGTTCAACAATTATTATGCTCTTCCCAGATTCTCTAGTAAAAATCATGATATTGGGGATATTAAAATGAGAACTACACTACGTATGGATTATTTATGGGATATTGTGTTTAACAAATTTGAAGAACCCTCAAATCAAGAATCCTATGAAGCCATGATTCAAGAGTAGAAGGATCAGTGCATAGAAAATAAGAAGAATGATGCAACAACATTGTTTCTCATTCAACAAAGCTTGGCTGCGAGCATTCTTCCCAAAATTGTAGTAGCAACCAAGTCCAAAAAATCTTGGGATATTCTAGAGATGGCATACAGTGAAAGGGGGAGAAACATCGATTATCATCAAGCTAAGTGATATGGATTTATGAGTGGACCGAAATGAAAAAACAGATTTATAATATTAACACGGGGAAACAGTGAATAATAACAGATATACAATAAAACTTGACTTCTATTAAATAAGAAATATGATGAAACTGTAAAATGCAAACTGAAAACAAGCTTGCTAGAATGGTGGAAACTTATCTCTAAGAAGAGATGTGATGGATACACTCATTCACAAGAAGATGAATACAAATAAGGCTCTGAAGAAATTTTTATAATAAACATGAGATACAAAACCATAGACATCTAAAAACCTAACCCTAGGAGATGAGGCGCCAAAAGTCATGTGGGCCCTGTTGGGGTAAGCTAGTACATGAGCTTCCTGGGGTCATAAGTTTTGCATACAATCTCTGTTTTGAGTGCATGATGGCGCACTGGAAAGGTATTGATGATGAGCTTAATTTAGGGAGATTAATCATAGACTTTGGATATCATTGAGGTGTATGATCGTGAAAAAACTCCATTTAGGACCTCAAAATGGCCCCATAAGTTTAGGACTCGAAAAACTACTAAAAATAGTAAGTTGCCAAAAACTTGTTTTGAGCCAGTTGGAATAGGTGGGTAGCTACCGAGATCCTCCTGGATCAATCCTCCCCCTTTAAGAAGAAATGGTCTCCATTTCATTGAGTTCCCCCATTAGATGAGGAATTTTTTGTTGAATTTGGCCTAGGGTGAGACACTTTCCTTGGTGTAGGAGCTTCCCTGCTTTGACAACCCGATAAAGTTGGATCCTTTGCTGGCGAGTTCCCTTGACCTGTGTGTCCACGATATGATTAGTGAATTCTTGTTCCATGTAGTCAAGGTTTAGCTCTGTTGGTTTCAGTTTTTCTGTTATCTCTGAGGTGTCCAATAATGGTGGAAAATAAGGTCGAAGGAGGTCCACATTGAACACTAGGTGCATGCCAAAGAAGGGAGGAATGTTGAGCTCAAAATCATTGTCACCCACACCCTTGGTGATGGTGTAAGGTCCATAATGGAGTGGACGAAGCTTCAGATGAGGCCCTGTAAGGCATTCTTTCTGTAAGTTCAACCAAACTTTGTCTCCCACTTGAAACTGGTGTGGCACTTGGTGTTGATCATGGTGTTTCTTGTACTTGGCATTAGACTTCTGTAAAATATCTTGAACTTTTTGGTGGACATGTTGGAATTTATCAATGAATCGGGTGGCTTTGTCAGCTTCTGTTGGAGCATGCAATGAGTCTTCTTAGGTGGCCATAAGGGGTAGTGCAACATCCATGGGACCCAATGGTTGAAATCCCAACCCCACTCGAAAGGGTATGTGGTTGATTGAGCTATGCATGGCTCTATTGTAGTTGTGTTGAACATAGGGAAGACTCTCATCCCATGTGTGGGGGTTCTTGGAATTGTACATGTGCAGGATGTGCATGATCATCTGGTTGATGAACTCAGTTTGGCCCTCTGTCTGGGGGTGGAAGGCAATGGATTTGGTGAGCTTGGTGTCTAGAAATGACTAGAGGCTCGACCAGAATGTGTTGAGGAACTGGTTACCCCAATATAAGATAATGGTTTGTGGGATCCCAAATTGTACCCACACTTGTTCAAAGAAGATCTTGGCAGTGGCCTTTGCTATGATGCTCTTCTTGTAGGCGGCCATAATCGCCATCTTTGAAAAGCAATTCACAACCACAAAAATACATTCATTTCCTCGTTTGGTGGATGGAAGGCCCAACATGTAGTCCATTAATATGGATTCCCAAGGCCTGTCAAGAGTAGGTAGAGGAGTCTACAGGATTTGATTCTTAGTGGCAGGTTTGGAAATAGTTTAGGCAATGCAGGACCATATATTCTTGTTGACATCCTGTCGAAGTTTCAGCCAGTATAAATGTCACTGCAGCACTTCCACTATCTTTTCCATGCTGAAGTGTCCTACCACCCGACTATATTGGGCTTCCTGAATCATCTTCACTTGGTCTCTTTATGGAACATAAAGAAGGCCCAAATGGCACAAAAATCAATCATGAAGATGGAAATTAGTGACAGTTGTGTCTGCGCCCAACATATGGTAGGTTTTGGCGAAGTCAGGATCTGTCTCAATGAGGTGGGGACATGAGGAGGTCTCATGGACGCAAGAGTCTAGCACTGTGGTGAGTGTCACGACTGGAGGTCAACTGAGGCAATCAACAACTCAGTTGGTACTTCCTATTTTATACTTGATGTTGAGGTGGAACTATTGTAAATATGTGGACCACTTATGATGGCAATCATTCTGCAATTTTTCTTGTGTCTACATGAACTGCAATGGATTATGATCAGTGTGGATGATTGTCTACTTCTCTAGAATTTAATACCTCCACCAGCAACAGGCTTGCACAATGGATTACATTTATTTGTCATAAGTGGGGTACTTATGGACCACATATTATAGTATCTCACTATGATAGGCCACGAGGTGGCCGTGTTGAGTAAGGATTGTGCCCACAACATAATATGAAGCATCTGTCTCGATCTCAAAGGGTTGTTGCAGGTTAAGTAATGAAATCGTTGGGGTTGAGCACAAGCGGTGCCTCAGATCATCGTACTCTTATTGTTGGAACAAGCCCCACACAAAATTTTCCTTACCACCACCCCTGGTTACTTGTCTAAGGGCTCATGCAATATGGGAGAATCCCAACACGAACCTGCAATAGAAATTGGAAAGGCCTAAGAAGATCTGAATCTCAGTGAGCGTGGTTGGGGTTGGCTAGTCACAGATGACTTGGATCTTGGTTGGATCCACATGCACACCATATGCATCAACAATGTATGCTAGGTATTGGACCCTGTCCATGCCAAAGGAGCATTTTTCCAAGTTGGCATATAGCTTGTGCTACTGTAGAGTATGGAGAACCTATTGAATATGCTACAAGTGTTCTGCACAACTCTTGATGTAGATGAATATGCCATCCAGATACACCACTACAAAGGAATTAGTGAAAGGCCACAAGATATCATTCATCATCCTCATGAAATTTGTTGGGGTATTTTTCAAACCAAACAACATGACCAACCATTCAAAAAGACCTTCTTTTGACATGAAGGAAGCATTCCATACATCTGTCTTCTATATTGGGACCTAATGGTAACCAAACTTCGGAAGAATCGTACTCAAGTATTTATCCCCCTTTATTTGATCAAGGAGATCGTCAATTCAGGGAATCAGGTACCGGTTCCTGAATGTGATTTTATTTAGGGCTTGGTAATCAATGCAAAGTCGCCAGATCTCGTCTTTCTTCTGTACTAACATGATTGGGCTTCCACAAGGTGACGATTTGGATCGAATGTGCCCCTTGTAGAGCATTTCTTGGATCTTACGCTTGATCTCCTCATTTTATAACAGAGAGCGACAATAGAATGGACCATTGGGTAGTGGTGTGTCGGGGGTTAGATCAATGGGATGATTGACCTGACAGTGCAGAGATACCCTAGTAGGTGATGAGAATATTTATTTGTATTCTTCCATGACCTTATCCACTTTCTTCTGCTGTGTGGAGAGGTCAGTCGTGGAGGCCATGGATGTGGCTACAACCTTTCTCTCACTCTGAGAGAGAATCATGAAGAAGACAAACTTTTTGTTCTCAGAAATGACCTTCCTGCATTGCTTGGAAGAGATCAAGGAAATAAAACTAGGTGGGACTACCTCGGGTATCTTGTACAATTTCATGTTCAAATTAATAATAACACTGCGAGGTCGAGACTCATATACAACATGATGTTTCCATAAATAAGGTTAGCCCAAAATAACATTAAAAACTTCAAGGGGAGCAACATCACACAATACCTCATCATTGAATGGCTTGATGTCATATGACAGGTGACATTGTTGGTTGATGCGAAGACCGCTTCCTTGGCAGAGCCATCCGATGGCGTAGGGTTGCGGGTGTGGCGTTTCCTGTAAGGATAGCCACTTGATGACCTCTGCTGAGATGAGGTTATTTTTTCTACCACTATCAATGATGAAGTGTAGTGGAGTGACTTTCACCCACATCTGTGAATGAAATACGTGCTCACCTTCCTCTAGCTCATTAGGTTCATCGGGTTGGATCTTTGTGGTAGAAACAGTGGCACTGGGTTCCGCATCAATGATCTATCTCACCCTTTTTGGTTTTGAATCATAGTCGAAACCCACCTCTGATTCATAGGCTTTCACCTCAGCAACCAATGACTACTTTGAGGGGAAATCAACAATGTTATGCTAGGGGCTCTTATGGAAGTCACACCACTTCCCGGTATCTTTCTTCGTCTTTCCATTGTCCTTATTTGCTTATAGCTTGGAATGGTTTTCCTCAAGTTGCCCATCTTTTCTCTATCCTTTTTTCTACGGGTTGGGGTTACCCTTTCCCTAATTCTTCTTTGAGGGATTCCTAGACCCAAACTGTCGTGTCTTTTTTTTTCAATTTCTGCTCAATTTTGATGACATATCGATAGGTCGCGCCCAAGGACGAGATGTCCAAAAAATCCATTTTTATTTGGATTTATCTATGTAGACCGATTTGGTACTTGAGCACCATATGTCGCTCATAATATTTGATACCCATCTTGGTGCGCAAGGTATGGAAGACATTGATGAAATCTAGCACTGTTTGGTCTCTTTCCTACCGCAGTGTGGTTAATCTTGTATACAAGTCATCATAACTTCCAATAGGGTAGTATTGTTCCTTAATAGAATCCCTAAAGGAACCCCAAGTGGGTGCAACTACAAATAATGTGGATCCATCATCCCTCTGTTTATTTTTTCTCACAAAAAATATCCCACCAATCTTTGACATGGGGGACAGCCTTGAGGATCTTAAATTTAATCTTTTCTCTATCGAAAAAGTTGTGGGCAGAAAAATACCCTTCTAGAAGGTTTAACCATTTATCTACGACATATGCATCTATTTGACCTTCCAATATAGGAATATCAAAATTGACCTATACCTTGAAGGGGATGATGCCTCTGCTTGAGGTGTATGCATCTCTTGTCGGCATCTATTGAAGGATTTGTGCAAAGTTGTCCATCATCTCGTTCATCTATCACCCGAGGGCTTCCTTGAGCAACATTTTGAAAGGATCTCTTGTCCCATCGTATTTATTTTCTCCCACCATGGATGATTTGTTGGGCATGCAAGAGCAATTTTCCTCAAAAGAAACAAGCTCGATACCCAACTCTCTATACCCTGACGGCGTTGGGGACATACACTAAAAAATGACAAGGAACAAATTGCTCTGACGCCACTTATAAGGATTTATGATTGGAACAAAATGAAAACACATATTTATAATATTAACATAGAGAAACAGTGAATAATAACAGAGACACTATAAAACTTGACTTCTATTAAATAAGAAATATGTTGAAACTGTAAAATGAAAACTGAAAACAAGCTTTTCAGAATGGTGGTAGCTTATCTCTGAGAAGAGATGTGACGGCTACGCTCATTCGCAAGAAGATGAGTACAAATGAGGCTTTGAAGACATTTTTACAATAAAGATGAATTCCAAAACCCTATACATCCAAAAACCTAATCCTAGGAGATGAGGTGCCAAAAGTCATGTGGGCCCCATTGGGGTAAATTAGTACATCAACTTTCCAGGGTAGTAAATTTTGCATACGATATTTTTTTTGAGTGCAAGATAGTTCATTGGAAAGGTATTGAAGAGGAGATTCATTTAGGGGCCTCAATAAAAGCCTTTGGCTATTATTTAAGTGCTTGATCGTGAATTTTTTTTGTTTAGGCCCTCAAAATGGCCCCAGAAATTTAGGACCCGAAAAACAGCTAAAAATAGTAAGTTGCCAAAAAAATGTTTTAAGCCAGTTGGAATAGGTGGGTGGCCACCTATATCCTCCTGGATCACTAAGACACATATATTTGTAGTTTCTAATGGAGTGACTATTGTAAAAAAAGAAGTAGAGGAATTTGACATTGCATAAATAATTGGAGAAGTTGTTGAAGAGCCTGCTCAAGCAGAAAAAGATAAACAAGACATAGAGACTGCAATTGTCCTAAACATAACAAATAAATACGTTGAA
>ML802364.1:200058-215264 GCA_009831015.1 Picea engelmannii
GTTCTACTTCTAGAAGATTCCTCCTCTAGAATGTTCTTAGGTGATGGTAGCACTATATAAAGGGGTTCAAGCAATGTAATGAAACATGAAGAGAAGTATTGTATTTGGAGAGGTAGCTCAATAGGAGGATGCCCCCTCGAAGAGGCAAGTGAACAGGAGAGGATCCCTTCCATAATAGGATCCATTGTACGATGTTGCCCTACCTCAAGCGTTTGGTAAGCATAAAGTGTGGCTTCTTCTATCTTGCTCTATGAATCTATTGTGTATTTAGTATTTGTGGTTATTATATTTGTAGATCTATCTTGGTTCTTAACAAGTGGCATCAGAGCACTTTCCTTGGGCAGACATTGTGGAAAAATATTTTTTATTTTTGCAGATTTTTTTTTTCGGAGAAGAAAAAAGAGGGCCGCAACATTATTGAATTTTTCGGTATATTTATGTGCCAAATTTGCAGAAAAAAGTTGTATATCTGAGTTCCTCTCATAAAAACACCCAATTTGAAAAAAAAATCGTCCAAAAAGGAGTTCGGGAAGTCAAGATATTGAAGTTTTAAAATCTGCAAATTTTCAGGATTTTTTCCGCAGACGGCGGCGAGAATTTTTTTATTTCTGTAGCATCTGGAGGCCATATTTGCTCAAATAAATTACATATCTTAGTTCCTCTCACAATTTCACCCAATTAAAAAAAAACAATCAGCCCAAACAGAGTCCGAGAAGTGAAGTTATGAGCATTTTAACTTCAACAGTTTTTTAGGGTTTTTCCAGAAAAAGCCGCGATTTTCTGCCATAACTTATTGGGTGAGTTCATAGGATGCTCAGATGGTTATTTCTTCTCAAAACCTGAAAGAAATTCTTGAATCATTCAAAGCCCAATTGTTTCACACATTGGATGACAGATTGGATGCATTTGTACATGGCCTCACAGACAACCTCATGGACGACCTCAATGATAGTTTTCGTAGTATTCAAGATTCATTGAATAACATGCATGAGAGATTTCTTATGGAGGGCCTCAGGGATGAATATAATCAAGAAATATATGCTTGGTATGATTTTGAGGCAGATTGTGATGATTGGTTTATGGATAGTTGTCATTTCTGGGATGACAACCACTTTCATATTTTATTTGATGACTCTACTCCACCTTCTGTAGAGAACACCAATGTCCCATATTAGGAGCTAGTTACCAGCGTTCAGTCTACATATTCTACAGTGGTATTATTCATTCCAGATTCTGCTACGACCCTTTTCCACTATGTGGATGGTTCTTCTTATTTGGATCCACATGATAGGTGTCAGTCTTTGGAGTATCATTTGGAGTTGGTTATTGGGTTCCAAAATCTTCCATGGGGAGTTCACATGAGCACTTGGACATGGGACCCGGGCTTACAATGGTGGTTGGACTACTTCAACATGGTGGATTTCCTTTCTACATGGGACCTTGGTTCTTCAGTCTTCTTCAACATTATGGTCCACAATTATCCATGGGACCTTGGTATATGGTTGTACATCAAGCGTTGAGGACAACGCTTTCATAAGGGGGATGGAATGTAAGGTAGCTAGAGAGGTAGTGGGGGGGCCCAGAGGGCCCATAGTGATAATAGTGGAGGTAATTCAATGTAAGGTGGAGTAGGTCTACTATATTATTAAATAAGGCCCACTATGGTAGTTAGATATAATAAATGGGTAATTATATATAATAAATGTAAGAAGACTTCTTAGAAGGTTCTACTTCTAGAAGATTCCTCCTTTAGAATGTTCTTAGGTGATGGTAGCACTATATAAAGGGGTTCAAGCAATGTAATGAAATATGAAGAGAAGTATTGTATTTGGAGTGGTATCTCAATAGGAGGATGCCCCCTCGAAGAGGCAAGTGAACAGGAGAGGATCCCTTCCATAATAGGATCCATTGTACGGTGTTACCCTACCTCAAGGGTTTGGTAATCATAAAGTGTGGTTTATTCTATCTTTCTCTATGAATCTATTGTGTATTCAGTATTTGTGGTGATTATATTTGTAGATCTATCTTGGTTCTTAACATGTACGGTCGATTATTGGTTAGAAGAGGACAATCGATGCAGAAGGATAAATATTGTAGCTATCTTGCATCCCTTGAATGAACTCCAATTGCCACACATGTATATTAGGGAATTTGGAAAGATGCATAAATCGATCTAGGTAGACTTGGTTAATGGGCATCACTTTACATGCCATATGGTAGTGTGCTATGAGAGATTGTGGGTGGAGAGTATTATAGATTCAACTGTATGATAACACATACAAAACACAAGAAGATCAATTCAAATAAGAGTTATGGATCTGTGAACTTCTCAATTACAATTGTTCCACTAAACATGCTTATTTATACATGGTTTTTTGTCTAGAAGGAGCTGGAGAAATATTGAGAATCATTTACACAACGGAGGTTCTGGAAATGGTCTATCTAGAACATGTCAATAGTTTCTACATACTTCATTTGTTACGTGGGGCAAAATCTGATTACAGGGAGTAATTAGTGTTTTCCAACAATCCCCTTAATTATGACCGTTGAATGCTAACCATTACAACTTTGACAATCAACAATGCCTCTACGGGATTACATAATTCATAATATGTTGGCCTGGTAATCTAGCTAGGCTTACAACACTTGAGATCAACCCAAAAACTTGTTTTACATCCTTTTCTGGTGCAACTCTTACTATGATCTACATGATTTCTTTTTTGATTTTCTCCAAACTTTATATTTTGCATACCTTTTCTTCTTCTTTGGCTTCAACATTACTCTGGTCCTCTTCTTCAATATTTTTTCATATTCTACATATGCGTGTACTTTGACTACTTCTAATTGAACACTTATGTCAAACTTTGTAAGATCAAGAACTTCTTATTTTTCTTTCCTTTCATCTTCCAATACCGCAACAACTTCAACACCTTCAATGGTTGTCTTCATTACTTCTTCTCTTGCTGCAATTATGGTATATTTTCCATACTCACTTTAATAATTGGGCTTTGCAAGCCATTCCTCAAGAAATGTTCTTTCATCATAAAATTAAACATTCACTATATCCTTATCCATGTCTTCAATAGCGTTTATTGCTAAATTCTTCTTACATTTTGGCATTGTTGTGAAGGCAGTTTCACTTTCACCTTTACCTTTAGTTTCAACATTCAGATGTGTATCTACATAGTGGACTTTACTTTTATCCTTTGCATCTTGTACAAATTTACCTTTCTCTTTCACAAATTATTCAACGTATTTATTTGTTATGTTTAGGACAATTGCAGTCTCTATGTCTTGTTTATCTTTTTCTGCTTGAGCAGGCTCTTCAACAACTTCTCCAATTATTTATGCAATGTCAAATTCCTCTACTTCTTTTTTTACAATAGTCACTCCATTAGAAACTACAAATATATGTGTCTTAGTGATCCAGGAGGATATAGGTGGCCACCCACCTATTCCAACTGGCTTAAAACATTTTTTTGGCAACTTACTATTTTTAGCTGTTTTTCGGGTCCTAAATTTCTGGGGCCATTTTGAGGGCCTAAACAAAAAAAATTCACGATCAAGCACTTAAATAATAGCCAAAGGCTTTTATTGAGGCCCCTAAATGAATCTCCTCTTCAATACCTTTCCAATGAACTATCTTGCACTCAAAAAAAATATCGTATGCAAAATTTACTACCCTGGAAAGTTGATGTACTAATTTACCCCAATGGGGCCCACATGACTTTTGGCACCTCATCTCCTAGGATTAGGTTTTTGGATGTATAGGGTTTTGGAATTCATCTTTATTGTAAAAATGTCTTCAAAGCCTCATTTGTACTCATCTTCTTGCGAATGAGCGTAGCCGTCACATCTCTTCTCAGAGATAAGCTACCACCATTCTGAAAAGCTTGTTTTCAGTTTTCATTTTACAGTTTCAACATATTTCTTATTTAATAGAAGTCAAGTTTTATAGTGTCTCTGTTATTATTCACTGTTTCTCTATGTTAATATTATAAATATGTGTTTTCATTTTGTTCCAATCATAAATCCTTATAAGTGGCGTCAGAGCAATTTGTTCCTTGTCATTTTTTAGTGTATGTCCCCAACGCCGTCAGGGTATAGAGAGTTGGGTATCGAGCTTGTTTCTTTTGAGGAAAATTGCTCTTGCATGCCCAACAAATCATCCATGGTGGGAGAAAATAAATACGATGGGACAAGAGATCCTTTCAAAATGTTGCTCAAGGAAGCCCTCGGGTGATAGATGAACGAGATGATGGACAACTTTGCACAAATCCTTCAATAGATGCCGACAAGAGATGCATACACCTCAAGCAGAGGCATCATCCCCTTCAAGGTATAGGTCAATTTTGATATTCCTATATTGGAAGGTCAAATAGATGCATATGTCGTAGATAAATGGTTAAACCTTCTAGAAGGGTATTTTTCTGCCCACAACTTTTTCGATAGAGAAAAGATTAAATTTAAGATCCTCAAGGCTGTCCCCCATGTCAAAGATTGGTGGGATATTTTTTGTGAGAAAAAATAAACAGAGGGATGATGGATCCACATTATTTGTAGTTGCACCCACTTGGGGTTCCTTTAGGGATTCTATTAAGGAACAATACTACCCTATTGGAAGTTATGATGACTTGTATACAAGATTAACCACACTGCGGTAGGAAAGAGACCAAACAGTGCTAGATTTCATCAATGTCTTCCATACCTTGCGCACCAAGATGGGTATCAAATATTATGAGCGACATATGGTGCTCAAGTACCAAATCGGTCTACATAGATAAATCCAAATAAAAATGGATTTTTTGGACATCTCGTCCTTGGGCGCGACCTATCGATATGTCATCAAAATTGAGCAGAAATTGAAAAAAAAAGACACGACAGTTTGGGTCTAGGAATCCCTCAAAGAAGAATTAGGGAAAGGGTAACCCCAACCCGTAGAAAAAAGGATAGAGAAAAGATGGGCAACTTGAGGAAAACCATTCCAAGCTATAAGCAAATAAGGACAATGGAAAGACGAAGAAAGATACCGGGAAGTGGTGTGACTTCCATAAGAGCCCCTAGCATAACATTGTTGATTTCCCCTCAAAGTAGTCATTGGTTGCTGAGGTGAAAGCCTATGAATCAGAGGTGGGTTTCGACTATGATTCAAAACCAAAAAGGGTGAGATAGATCATTGATGCGGAACCCAGTGCCACTGTTTCTACCACAAAGATCCAACCCGATGAACCTAATGAGCTAGAGGAAGGTGAGCACGTATTTCATTCACAGATGTGGGTGAAAGTCACTCCACTACACTTCATCATTGATAGTGGTAGAAAAAATAACCTCATCTCAGCAGAGGTCATCAAGTGGCTATCCTTACAGGAAACGCCACACCCGCAACCCTACGCCATCGGATGGCTCTGCCAAGGAAGCGGTCTTCGCATCAACCAACAATGTCACCTGTCATATGACATCAAGCCATTCAATGATGAGGTATTGTGTGATGTTGCTCCCCTTGAAGTTTTTAATGTTATTTTGGGCTAACCTTATTTATGGAAACATCATGTTGTATATGAGTCTCGACCTCGCAGTGTTATTATTAATTTGAACATGAAATTGTACAAGATACCCGAGGTAGTCCCACCTAGTTTTATTTCCTTGATCTCTTCCAAGCAATGCAGGAAGGTCATTTCTGAGAACAAAAAGTTTGTCTTCTTCATGATTCTCTCTCAGAGTGAGAGAAAGGTTGTAGCCACATCCATGGCCTCCACGACTGACCTCTCCACACAGCAGAAGAAAGTGGATAAGGTCATGGAAGAATACAAATAAATATTCTCATCACCTACTAGGGTATCTCTGCACTGTCAGGTCAATCATCCCATTGATCTAACCCCCGACACACCACTACCCAATGGTCCATTCTATTGTCGCTCTCTGTTATAAAATGAGGAGATCAAGCGTAAGATCCAAGAAATGCTCTACAAGGGGCACATTCGATCCAAATCGTCACCTTGTGGAAGCCCAATCATGTTAGTACAGAAGAAAGACGAGATCTGGCGACTTTGCATTGATTACCAAGCCCTAAATAAAATCACATTCAGGAACCGGTACCTGATTCCCTGAATTGACGATCTCCTTGATCAAATAAAGGGGGATAAATACTTGAGTACGATTCTTCCGAAGTTTGGTTACCATTAGGTCCCAATATAGAAGACAGATGTATGGAATGCTTCCTTCATGTCAAAAGAAGGTCTTTTTGAATGGTTGGTCATGTTGTTTGGTTTGAAAAATACCCCAACAAATTTCATGAGGATGATGAATGATATCTTGTGGCCTTTCACTAATTCCTTTGTAGTGGTGTATCTGGATGGCATATTCATCTACATCAAGAGTTGTGCAGAACACTTGTAGCATATTCAATAGGTTCTCCATACTCTACAGTAGCACAAGCTATATGCCAACTTGGAAAAATGCTCCTTTGGCATGGACAGGGTCCAATACCTAGCATACATTGTTGATGCATATGGTGTGCATGTGGATCCAACCAAGATCCAAGTCATCTGTGACTAGCCAACCCCAACCACGCTCACTGAGATTCAGATCTTCTTAGGCCTTTCCAATTTCTATTGCAGGTTCGTGTTGGGATTCTCCCATATTGCATGAGCCCTTAGACAAGTAACCAGGGGTGGTGGTAAGGAAAATTTTGTGTGGGGCTTGTTCCAACAATAAGAGTACGATGATCTGAGGCACCGCTTGTGCTCAACCCCAACGATTTCATTACTTAACCTGCAACAACCCTTTGAGATCGAGACAGATGCTTCATATTATGTTGTGGGCACAATCCTTACTCAACACGGCCACCTCGTGGCCTATCATAGTGAGATACTATAATATGTGGTCCATAAGTACCCCACTTATGACAAATAAATGTAATCCATTGTGCAAGCCTGTTGCTGGTGGAGGTATTAAATTCTAGAGAAGTAGACAATCATCCACACTGATCATAATCCATTGCAGTTCATGTAGACACAAGAAAAATTGCAGAATGATTGCCATCATAAGTGGTCCACATATTTACAATAGTTCCACCTCAACATCAAGTATAAAATAGGAAGTACCAACTGAGTTGTTGATTGCCTCAGTTGACCTCCAGTCGTGACACTCACCACAGTGCTAGACTCTTGCGTCCATGAGACCTCCTCATGTCCCCACCTCATTGAGACAGATCCTGACTTCGCCAAAACCTACCATATGTTGGGCGCAGACACAACTGTCACTAATTTCCATCTTCATGATTGATTTTTGTGCCATTTGGGCCTTCTTTATGTTCCATAAAGAGACCAAGTGAAGATGATTCAGGAAGCCCAATATAGTCGGGTGGTAGGACACTTCAGCATGGAAAAGATAGTGGAAGTGCTGCAGTGACATTTATACTGGCTGAAACTTCGACAGGATGTCAACAAGAATATATGGTCCTGCATTGCCTAAACTATTTCCAAACCTGCCACTAAGAATCAAATCCTGTAGACTCCTCTACCTACTCTTGACAGGCCTTGGGAATCCATATTAATGGACTACATGTTGGGCCTTCCATCCACCAAACGAGGAAATGAATGTATTTTTGTGGTTGTGAATTGCTTTTCAAAGATGGCGATTATGGCCGCCTACAAGAAGAGCATCATAGCAAAGGCCACTGCCAAGATCTTCTTTGAACAAGTGTGGGTACAATTTGGGATCCCACAAACCATTATCTTATATTGGGGTAACCAGTTCCTCAACACATTCTGGTCGAGCCTCTAGTCATTTCTAGACACCAAGCTCACCAAATCCATTGCCTTCCACCCCCAGACAGAGGGCCAAACTGAGTTCATCAACCAGATGATCATGCACATCCTGCACATGTACAATTCCAAGAACCCCCACACATGGGATGAGAGTCTTCCCTATGTTCAACACAACTACAATAGAGCCATGCATAGCTCAATCAACCACATACCCTTTCGAGTGGGGTTGGGATTTCAACCATTGGGTCCCATGGATGTTGCACTACCCCTTATGGCCACCTAAGAAGACTCATTGCATGCTCCAACAGAAGCTGACAAAGCCACCCGATTCATTGATAAATTCCAACATGTCCACCAAAAAGTTCAAGATATTTTACAGAAGTCTAATGCCAAGTACAAGAAACACCATGATCAACACCAAGTGCCACACCAGTTTCAAGTGGGAGACAAAGTTTGGTTGAACTTACAGAAAGAATGCCTTACAGGGCCTCATCTGAAGCTTCGTCCACTCCATTATGGACCTTACACCATCACCAAGGGTGTGGGTGACAATGATTTTGAGCTCAACATTCCTCCCTTCTTTGGCATGCACCTAGTGTTCAATGTGGACCTCCTTCGACCTTATTTTCCACCATTATTGGACACCTCAGAGATAACAGAAAAACTGAAACCAACAGAGCTAAACCTTGACTACATGGAACAAGAATTCACTAATCATATCGTGGACACACAGGTCAAGGGAACTCGCCAGCAAAGGATCCAACTTTATCGGGTTGTCAAAGCAGGGAAGCTCCTACACCAAGGAAAGTGTCTCACCCTAGGCCAAATTCAACAAAAAATTCCTCATCTAATGGGGGAACTCAATGAAATGGAGACCATTTCTTCTTAAAGGGGGAGGATTGATCCAGGAGGATCTCGGTAGCTACCCACCTATTCCAACTGGCTCAAAACAAGTTTTTGGCAACTTACTATTTTTAGTAGTTTTTCGAGTCCTAAACTTATGGGGCCATTTTGAGGTCCTAAATGGAGTTTTTTCACGATCATACACCTCAATGATATCCAAAGTCTATGATTAATCTCCCTAAATTAAGCTCATCATCAATACCTTTCCAGTGCGCCATCATGCACTCAAAACAGAGATTGTATGCAAAACTTATGACCCCAGGAAGCTCATGTACTAGCTTACCCCAACAGGGCCCACATGACTTTTGGCGCCTCATCTCCTAGGGTTAGGTTTTTAGATGTCTATGGTTTTGTATCTCATGTTTATTATAAAAATTTCTTCAGAGCCTTATTTGTATTCATCTTCTTGTGAATGAGTGTATCCATCACATCTCTTCTTAGAGATAAGTTTCCACCATTCTAGCAAGCTTGTTTTCAGTTTGCATTTTACAGTTTCATCATATTTCTTATTTAATAGAAGTCAAGTTTTATTGTATATCTGTTATTATTCACTGTTTCCCCGTGTTAATATTATAAATCTGTTTTTTCATTTCGGTCCACTCATAAATCCATATCACTTAGCTTGATGATAATCGATGTTTCTCCCCCTTTCACTGTATGCCATCTCTAGAATATCCCAAGATTTTTTGGACTTGGTTGCTACTACAATTTTGGGAAGAATGCTCGCAGCCAAGCTTTGTTGAATGAGAAACAATGTTGTTGCATCATTCTTCTTATTTTCTATGCACTGATCCTTCTACTCTTGAATCATGGCTTCATAGGATTCTTGATTTGAGGGTTCTTCAAATTTGTTAAACACAATATCCCATAAATAATCCATACGTAGTGTAGTTCTCATTTTAATATCCCCAATATCATGATTTTTACTAGAGAATCTGGGAAGAGCATAATAATTGTTGAACATATCCATCAATTCACAACAACAAATATTAACAAAATAAATACACACACAACAATGTAGGTTGTAAGCTACCATCGATATTTCACTCGTCTTTCACACTTCATCAATGATAGGGGTGTTGGGTACCATTGAGCATGAAACCCAAGATGTTCCACTTTACCTTGAAACTTGAAACCTTATCCTCAAAGAAGGACTCAACCACAACAATTTTTTTATTAAGTTGAATACAAAAAAGTGCAATATTTTCACAATTACAAGAAAACCTCTTTTCAATGTGAGATGAAGAAGAAAATGATCCCTTTTACAATTTTTCTCATTTCAACAAATTCTCTTAAATTATCTTAAGCATATCTCTTGTCTTTGATTTAATTTGGCTCTCAACTCCTTACAATAAGGCATCGCATGCTCAAATTTTTTGGAGATATTAATTACAAGTTGTGAGCTTCATGCTTACACAGACTCTTTGTGTCACGAAAACAAAGACACTAGTTTGTCAGACACGTCAAGCAAGAGTGTTAGTAGGAGTTTATTTAATGAGACGATCTTTATCTTTCTCGAGATTTTTTATGCAGATGAGATTCAATCAAACTTTATTGTTGTATTAATTGTTTGAGTCAGTTTTACTTCTACAGGAAGTCTCATTCTTCATCTATATAATTCTAAGTCTGTAAGTAGTCGACACAGAAGATACATATACATAGATAATAGTCAAATGTTAGTAGCATCAACAAATGTAAGGAGTCAAAGAAGTCTGGGATCTCAAGCTCTATTTTTGTAAGTTGCAAAAGTTGTTCAAAAGTCATTGGAGTAGAAGCTCATCACAGTTATTGTATTATGTATTAGCACGCAACACCGAAGTTCTTAATATATATCAAGTATTTTGTGTGTTGACAAACTCATGAGTATTTTTGAGTTGATATGCTAATAATAGCAGAGTGTTGTTTCTGTGTCAATAAATCGTTTCATTAAATGTTTTACCACAACACGCAGCATATTGAGTAGTCTGGAAACTGCGCGGTAAGTCCCGAGAGTTCAACGACGAAGAATTTCACAGCACGGTCTTTGTAACTGTGTTGTGTAGATTTTGTCTGCATGTTGTAGATATTAGATCTAGTATCAGAAGTTGTTTGTAAGTTGCATAAATTTTTTAGAAGTCGTTGGAGTGGAAGCTCATCATAGTTATTGTATTTTGTATTAACGCGCAATGCCGAAGTTCTTAATATATATCAAGTATTTTGTGTGTTGACAAATTAATGAGTATTTCTAAGTTTACATGCTAAGAATAGAACAATGTTGTTTATGTGTCAAGAAATCGTTTCCTTAAGTGTTTTATCACAGCGCACAGTATATTGAGTAGTTTGAAAACTATGCAGTAAGTCTTGAGAGTTCAACGATGAAGAATTTCATTGTGCGGTCTTTATAACTGTGCTGCGCAGAGCCTGTATACATGCTGTAAATCTTAGATCTAGTATCTGAGCAAGTTGATAAGAGAAGGTTCTATCAAAACAAGTTTTATTATAGTAAATAAGTTTCAAGAGTAGTAGCTCTGTTGAAAAGTGAAATATGGCTTCTACTTCAAATCTGCAACCTCCCACTTTTACAGGAAAAAATTATGAGTTATGGTCCTTGACCATGAAGGCATTATTTCGGGGTCAAGATGTATGGGAGATAGTCGAGAATGGCTATGTGGAACCATCAGATCAAGTAGCGTGGAGCTTCTACTTCAATGTCTTTACTGTAAAAAGCATGGACATTATGCATATGAGTGCAGGAAGAGACATTATAATCAGAACAAGCAAGGAAAAGATCATTCAAAAAACACAAATAGTCCCTCTAGCCCTATGTTTATGGCGTGCACTAAAGCAATGCCTATAATCTCACCAGTTGAATGCAATGTTGCAAGAAAGTCCTTGTGACATATGGTATCTAGATTCAGGCTGTAGTAATCACATGACAAGAAACTTAGAATTGTTTTCTAGTTTGGATAAGTTAGTGCAAACTAAAGTTACACTTGGAACAAATATCTAAGTCATTGTCTTAGGAAAAGGAAGTATAAACATTTTAACTAAATACGGAGAGAAAAAAATTATGCCTGATTTATATTATGTTTCTAGTCTAAAAAATAATTTGATGAGCACATGGAAATTGTTACAAAAAGTATATAGAATCTATATGTGTTACAAAAATATTCCCTTGCGGACAGGTGAACTTTCCCTTGGATTACAGACCCCTAATACTAAGACAAAAAAATACAAGTGGAGACTAACATCCCTTTGAATTTAGTTTAACTAATCAGAAAGAGAGAGGGGGAGAGAAGGTGTGATGCACCTAGTTTCAAAGTTTTTCCTTGCTACTTCCAATCCGAGTTTGATATCGAAACTCCTTAGTGAAACTTGATACCTGCAATGCAATAGACAACAAAGAGAAACAAAGAAATTCTACTCTACAAGATTAAATCAAACAAATTCATATACAAAGATTGAAGGAACAATAGACAAACACATGTAAGAATACACAAGCTTGAAGTAAATAGGCCAAGTATATTAAAATGAGAACCCAAAGAGAATACTTACAAACATGGATGGTGTTGCAACATCCTTGCCAAGTCCTCCTCGTCCAAGCCTTGCATGAATCACAAGATCATAAATTTGATATCTCTGTCTGTCCCCCATTCTCTATGGAAAGCCCTCTTTATATAGGATTTGGAGGCTTAACCACCATGGAGAATATCACTCACTAGATCCACTAAAATGGGATCTCCAATATTTTTAGGGAGAAGATATCTCTCAAGAATTTTAAGGAGGAAATATCTATAAAGATCCACCAAATTAGGATTTTGTTTTGAGAAAATATCTCAACCATCCATGAGATTGTGAACCTCTCCTTGAGATTAGGAAACTAAATGTGAGGTGGATTATCACACTAAATTAATTTCCTTTTTATGAATATTAATAAATAATTCATGTTCACATAGTATTTTGACCTTCATATGATATATTTTTCCTCCTCATTGAATAGATGTTGTGACATATGTTGTTTCATGGTGTCAGTGTATGTGAAACTTTTATGACACTTGTGACACTTAGGGAGAGGTACTTAAGTGTGGAATTTTGATGTGTAATAGATTTCCCCCTAAAGTGTGAGGTCAGTTGAGAAACTGATGGCCAAAACACTTTACAATTCTTCAATGCAAGGATGTGGAGTTGGAGAACCTGGAAGAAGCCGCAAACAACCATAAAAAATATTAATATATGTTCCATTTCCGAGGCAGGCATACCTATGCTCGGAATACGAGATGACTCAAAGCACGACCGCCGACCAATACACTTGCGGATCCATGAAAAACAATGATTAAGGATATGGCCACTAAAGATACAATATGGATCCATACCTCCATGACATGAACTGATGATATCCATGAAAAATACATAGTGGAGCTACGATATGATAGAACATAGCCACAAACCAATACAATGTGGATATGTGTGATAGTATATATATCAACATGCTCAACTACTCTCCTTCACAGCCTGAGAAAAGAAGACAATGGAGTGAACGCTCAACCTAGGGTCTTCGTCCCAAACCTAATGTGGTATGAATATAACCATGTGAATAGATGATTTGATGTTGAACATGGTAGTAACCACTTGATTATCGATCATTGAGGTGAAACGTTAACAAGTGCGAGATGAATCATCAATGATGTCAATGACTTCCAAGGTACCCTAGTACATTCCATCTAATGTGAATAAATGAGTTGAGGCCAAACATTCGTGGAATCATCCGATCAGAGGTCAATGATGTAAACCTACTCTCATAAATGAGGAGGTTTTCCATTGAGGCATGAAGGTCCCAAGGTACTAACTAGTTTCTAAGTCTAATTCATGGATAATGTGTTGAAGTCGACAGGAAAAGACTCGTTGAAGGAGGGCCTTGATGTATCCCTCGTCATCGACATGAAACTGACACAGGAAAGTGATGTAATATGGTGAATTGAATGAGTATGGACTGACACAGGAAATGGAAATTGGAAATACTGCAGATGGATGGTTTGAAGTGAAAATTCCCTTGAACATGATGAGGCACGAAAAGTGACTTGGCAACACTGACTTCACGAGTACAAAAAATGTAATGTGAAAACAATAAGATAAATCTTCGACTGGACGGAAAATTATGGCGACACATGTAATTGGTATGACTCAGAGACAAGTGGATTACCCAAATGTAAGACGAGACACAAACAAGTTCCATGTTCAAGGGAGACAATAGATGCCATAAAGAATTCCCAAAAACTTGACCCACTTCCTTCAATTTTCCCCCACCTAGATAGATCAGTACCATTTTTTCATTTAACGAGCTAGAGGAGAGTAACACATGCTCGATATAACTCCCCTTGAGTAAGTTCCTCTTCCTTTATTTAATGAACTGGACGAAGTAAGAGTTTGTTCCCATATGGGTCCTTCAATGTGTAGTTTAGTGAGTCCAGATAAGGAAAACATTGTGGGTTTTCATGTTTAGAGAGTCTGGAAAGAACTTAAAGGCGACTCCATCGATGAATTTTTCATAAATTTAGTCTCCCAAGCCCAAAAAACTGTAAAACAATACATGGGAGACCTCTTCTAATCATGTTTGATTAGAGTGTTCCTTTTTCGTAATTAGTCTCATGAGGCTAGAAAAAATATAAACTATCACTCGAAAGACGCCCTTTCAAACCTTTTTAACAAGTGTGAAAGGAAGCAAGATCACTCGGAGATATTTTAATGTTTAGAGAGTATGAAAATATCTTAAAGGAAACTCCAAGGGGTTCCTTTTTTGTATAACCTGTACAAGTCCAAAAAAGTGATAAAAGTATACTCAGTCACATTCTCATGTATTTAGGAGCATGAGAAAGAACAAAGAATAAGCTTGGTAACTTATTCTCATGTATTTACGAGCACGAGAAAAAACACATACTAAGCTCGTTCTAGAAAAAGACTACTATGTTATGATGGGAATGACCTTCGAACGAGGATCACTCCTAGAAGCGTGTTTCTCTAGAGGTAGTTTTCCCCTAGTTTCTTTGGCATAAGTTGGTGGTTTTTCTCTAGCATGATGTCCAGAGGTTGGATACCTCCCCCCCAAATGTCATTTCCTCCGATGACTCTTCTTATCTCCTCATTTAGGTTTCTGGTTACTAATGGAAACATTTTCACTAGGCGGAGTAAAAGAAGGTTCAAGTACTCGATCTAGATTGAGAATCAATTGTAATGGAGGGGGGTATATTTTATTTTTTAATGAGCTTGACATAGATAATGAACTATGCTCATCGAGACTAGGTACTACCAAAGGATGAGATGAATCGAAGGATTGTCAAAGCTGATTCGAAATCATGTTTAAGGTGGAAACCTGCGCGGTGGGAGGATTAGGTAGAGGAAAAACCCCCATGAGCAAGGAGTCCTTGAGAATACCTACACCTACACTCTCAAAATTATTCTATCCTAGAAAAGGGACATTATTTGTTGTGACATTGTTGAGATCTGGAGTGGTATACTCAAGTTGGTCAACAGTGATAATCTTTCCTTGATGGGGAAATT
>ML802365.1:43155-66737 GCA_009831015.1 Picea engelmannii
AAATCATATTGGAGCCTGAAGCCATCACTGACACAAGAATTCGCCAACTGAGGAATAGATCCATTTCAGAGTATCTCATTAAATGGAGGAAACTACCGACTGAAGATTCCACTTGGGAAGATGAGTCTTTTATACAGAAGCATTCAGAGTTACTCAAGTGTTGCAGACAACACTTGTCTCAAGGGGAGGGGCATGTTAATCCCTAATATTGGCTCATTACCTCTTAATTGGGGCATATTAGATTAGTAATGTTATTTTATTTATGTCGGCTTTAGGCCATTAGTTGTAATTTATATTAGTAATGTTATTTTATTTATGTCGGCGTTAGGCCATTAGTTGTAATTATACCTCCTAGTCTCCTATATATACCAAGGAGACATTTTCATTTTGAATCATCTTGTACTTGAACATTTAAGTGGGGTAAAAGGAGGTTGCCCCCTCGAAGAGGCTTATTATCTGAAATTATCTCTTTTTCAATGTGTTGAGTACTTTTCCTGAGGTTTTTCTATGCTATATTGATGTTTGGTTCTTAACAGCATGGCATGGATGTTGATGATTTCATCTATGTGAAAAATTCTTCATCTTACAAACTTCTGAGGTGTGCATCCTTGTAGCTATGTGAGTCTTTCTCTCAGCTTACAAACCTGAGAGAAATCCCCTCAGAAGGGTACGTGGTTCCTGCTTGAGACAGAGCTAGGAACGTAGATATGACCTCCTCCATTCAGAAGGTTGAGAAAAAATCCAGATGATTATCCATTGGGAAAGGTGATCTGTTGAGTTGGACGTGCCTGTGGCTGAGCACAAGGTGAATGTGTGAAATCCCAAAGTGCTGGGTGCATCATCATGTGAACAAAAATGAAGATGATGTGTTAGCCTCCTCTGAGCAGTAGTGTTGTCGAGAAAACTCGAAATGATTCTTCTGTGTGAGACAGTGGGAAATAATATCTCTAGAGTGGATGAGCACAATGTGTGAACGTGTGTAGATCTGGTTCTTTTGTGCAATGCAATGAACCAGAGATATGACATCCCTATGGATGTGCCCCTAGTGGATGAGCACTAGTGGGTGTATCCAATTCTTTGCTATATTTTTTTCAAGAGTCATAACTTCCTGTAACCCTAATTGTTATGTAAAGGGTACAGGTTGGCCCCACCTTAATGTAATTAATAATAAATGTAAAAGATAATTAATCTGGTTAATATTAATTATAATAATAATAATATTAATTATAATTATAATTATTATTATTATTATTATTGGTATATTGTGACTTATAGAGGTTGGCCCTATTGAGCCAATAGACACTTCAGTTGATACGAAAATTCTAATATAAGTAAAGGGAGATTCCCCATTGTGGAATCATATCCATCTTGTGAGTTTGAAAATTTCAGCAAGTACACTTCTTTGGGAAAAGTGTGCACCTCTCTTGGGCGCTAGAGTTTTAGTGTTTGAGCACCCTCTTGTGTGCTAGGTCTTTATTGGTGGTGAAGGTATTTCTCTTGAAGAATATAGCAAGGGATTTGGCTGGGTTTTCTTCCCTTGTTGAGAAGGGTTTCCGAGGGTACTTCTTGTGTTCTTGTGCATGGTGCTTCTTCTTGTGATCTTGTTTGTTGCAACATTATTGTTTATGGTCAAGTGAAATGATAAAATGGAATGAACTTCATGTTTAACCTAGCTTATGAAAAATTAACATGGTATCAGAGCATAGGTCCTGAAAGAACCCATTGCACAAGCATCCACCAAGTCTCAACACACCCTTTGCAGAACCGTACGACTCTCTTAGGGTTTCTAGAAAATTTCGTACGGCCTCATTTTCAGTGGTGATTCATCCCTTCATACTTGGGCGTTGGGGCTATTTTTGGGTTAGAAAAGTACGAACTCTTCCATCTCATCTCTAGTATCTCTCAAAATGAAATTTCGAGAAATTTTGATTTTTGGCCCTAGGGTTTCTAGGGTGCCGGAATTTCCTGCAGAATATTAATTTTGGGTTTCTGAAGAAATGTTCTCCTAGATCAGCAAGCATATCCGTGACATTATCAAGTTGATTTTTGGCATTCATAAGTCCAATATAATCCAAGGTTTCTAATTTAACCTAATCATTAGGTTTTCAAAATCCATTTAGCAAGAAATTAAAGAAACCAATCAAATGAAGAACACAACATTAGTAGAAGATAGGCTTGATGGAGCAAGCAACTTCAGCCCTTGGAAATCAAAGATTCTAGTCACTCTTGAAGAAGAAGAGCTCTTGGATGTGACAACTAAAACTCTACCAGCCACAACTACAGATATACATAAGAAGATAAGAAATGAAGAAGATGTCAAAGAAAGAAAAATAATCAACTACTATGTAAGAGATCACCTCTTGCCTCGTATTGTCAATCTGAAGACAACATGTGATATGTATGAAGCTTTAAAATGAATGTTTGAAAGTGAAAACAATCTCAGATATCTTACCCTAAAGATCTAACTTCAAAGTACCAAGATGACGAAGGGTGACACAATTGCACTCTTCTTTATGAAGTTATCAGAGATTAAAGAAATGCTAGAGACCATTCCGGAAATCATGTCTTCTAGAGAACTTGTCTTAACCACTCTCCAGAATCTTCCAAAATCATGGGAGCCTTTCATTTAGATTATCAGTGGAAGAGAATCTCTACCAAAATTTGATCGACTATGGACAGATTGCACTCAAGAATAAATTAGACTTAGAAATAGAGGAGTGGAAGATCCTTCAGAAGAAAATCATGCTCTTGCACTTCATACAAAGAAGGGAGGAAAATTCAAAAGAAATTTCAGGAAAACATTTAAAGGTGAAAAGTCTTCATCCAATCCAGGTTATCAAATAAGAGATGTCTAATAAATTTAGTTCTTCAGATGTGACAAGTATGGACACATTGCAAGAAACTGTCCAACTAGGAAGAAGGGAAGACAATATGCTTCCACCGTTGACATTGATCCAGATGCACATCAAAAGAGTGAAGAGAAGAGAGAGGAGAAATAATTCATCTAAAAGGACATGACTACAAACTAGGTAAACCAATTGATCCCTAATTTTATAAGTTGATTTCTTTTCAATTAAATAAATGATATTACTCCTAGTACAAGAGCTCTCAAAGACTTGGACCACTATCCTTGGTACGAGAGTCCAAACCATATTTATTTTTTTCATTATACAAGAACAAGAAGAAACATTGTCCTTGAAGAAGAGATAACCTTTCAAAGATTCAGAGAATCTCAAATGGAGATTGACAGTAAGACAAATAACTTCACCCCCTTCAACAATTCAGAGGGAGACATACCTTATTCCATCTGATCCAGTTTGTTCCAATTGATATATTCAGAGATATTGCAGTAGGGCTTAAAATGCCCACCTAGAATCACTCTACAAAGAGGGAGAGGAACTTACAAGCCTCTGAAGGCACATCCCAAGAAAGAAAAAGAGATTTACAAGCTATCCTTTAGTCATGAGCCATTTCATTGATGTTGAGCCTCCTTGTCTTAGAGAAGCAACAAAAGAACAGGTATAACAAAATACCATAACAAAAGAATACCAGTATATCTTAAAAGAATGATGTATAAGATATTGTTCAAAGACCAGAAGGGAATTATGTGATGAATTCCAAGCGGATCTATAAGATCAAGCATGCAGCTGATAGAAGTGTCAAGAAATACAAAGAAAGATCTATAGCCAGAGGTTTCTCACAAACATAGGGAGTTTTCTATGATGAGACACTTGATCTAGTAAGCCCGATACTATTCCATTCGTACTACCATCCATAAGTTGGAAACTATTTCATATGGATGGATTCTTGATGAGTTTGGGTTTTAGCAAAAGTGTTGTTGATCCAAACCTATATTATTACAGTGTTGGTGACGAGAGCCTGATTTTTGATGACTTATTCAGAAATCCTTGTTGTTGAATACAAGTAAGCCTTGACTTCTGATTTCGAGATGAGGGATATGAGTATGATGCACCACTTCTTGGGACAATAAGTATGACATAGGATCGATGAGATTTTCCTAAGTCAACGAAAACATGCAGTGGGAATATTGAAGAAGTTCAGTATGACAGAATGCAAAACCATTGTGATGAATTTGAAGAAAATGACTGATGATGATTCAGACGAGATTGATCCATAACTGATTGGATTGTTGATGTATCTGGTTAACACTAGGCCTGATTCATGCTATGCAATAAATGTGCTTATTCAATCCATGAGTCAGCCGAGACAGACTCACTAGATAGTAGTAAAGAATGTATTGAAATATATACGAGGCACAATTGGATATGGCCTGAGATATGCCTCCAGTGTGAACTTGAGTTTGTAGGATATTTTGATACAAATTGACCAGAGAGTACAGTGGACTGAAAGAGAACATCCAGTTGTTGTCTTACTGTAAATTTTGCCATGCTTTCCTAATGCAGCAGGAAACAAAACTCTGTGGCCTTTAGTACCACAGAGGCATAGTATATAGCAGTGAGTGTGCGAAGAAATATGGCTTGACAAGCTTCTGACATATATACTTGACCATGAGATGGATCCTATGATGATAACCAAGAGTCGTGTGTAAATCTCCTTGAGAACCTAGTGTTTACTAATGGATCAAAACACGATGAGATGAAATATCCTTATATCAAAGATATGATGCAGAGGAAAATAGTACACATACAATACTTTCCTACACATGATTAGATTACAGACATCTGCACCAGACTAACTTGGTGAAAAATGCCTTCCTAGTTGAGAGGGAGTATTGATGACTCTAGCCAAAAAAATAAATCAAAGAACATCTTTGTGAGACTTGGCATGATGAAGAATGCTTCCCTAGTTGAGAGGGAGTGTTGATGATTGCATCTATGTGAGACATTCTCTAGCTTACAAACCTGTGTGGTGTGGATCATTGCAACTATGTGAGTCTTTCTCTCAGCTTACAAACCTGAGAGAAAGCCCCTAAGAATGGTATGTGGTTCATTCCTGAGACAGAGCTAGGAACATAGATATGAACTCCTCCATTCAGAGAGTTGAGAAGAACTCCAGATGATTATCCAGTGGGAAAGGTGATTTGTTGAGTTGGACGTGCCTGTGGCTGAGCACAAGGTGAATGTGTGAAATCCCAAAGTGTTGTTTGCATCGTCATGTGAACATAAATGAAGATGATGTGTTGTCCTCCTCTGAGAAGCATAGTTGACGAGAAAAATCTAGATGATTCTCCCATGTGAGACAGTGGGAAAGAAGATGTGTAGAGTGGACGTGCCTGTGGACGAGCACAGGTGAACGTGTGTAGATCTCGTTCTTCTGTGTAATGCAGTGAACCAGAGATATGACATCCCTATGAATGCGCCCCTAGTGGATGAGCACTAGTAGGTGTATCAAATCCTTTGCTATATGTTGTTCAAGAGTTAGACCTTCCTGTAGCCCTACTTGTTATGTAAAGGGTACACATCGGCCCCACCTTAATGTAATTAATAATAAATGTAAAAGATAATTAATCTGGTTAATATTAATAATATTAATTATTATTATTATTATTATTATAATATTGTGACTTATAGATGTCGGCCTTATTGAGCCAATAGACACTTCAGTTGATAGGACAAGTCTAATATAAGTAAAGGGAGATTCCCCATTGTGGAATCATATCCATCTTGTGAGTTTGGAAATTTCGGCAAGTACACTTCTTTGGGAAAATTGCGCACCTCTCTTGGGCGCTAGATTCCTAGGCTTTGAGCACCCTCTTGTGTGCTAGGTATTTCTTGGTGGTGAAGGTCTTTCTCTTGAAGAATATAGCAAAGGATTTAGTTGGGTTTTCTTCCCTTGTTGAGAAGGGTTTCCCAGGGTACTTCTTGTGTTCTTGTGCATGGTGCTTCTTCTTGTGATCTTGGTTGCTGCAAAAATATTGTTTATGGTTAAGTGAAATGCTAAAATGGAATGAATTTCATGCATGACCTAGCTTAGTGAAATTTATGAAGAGGAGGTCAATTTTCAAGAACATTATGTCAGGAATTTGTGGGTAGTTTAGTCACGTGGGGCTTGGCTAGGGCCTTGGCCAAACAGACTTGCAGAAAGGCATGGAAAGGAAAGCATGGCAAGGCATGGAATGGGAAAGCATGACAAGGCATGGAATGGGAAGGTATGGAAAGGAAAGGCATGGGAAGGCATTGAAAGGAAAGGAAAGGAAAGTTGTGGCATGGCAAGGTGTTGATGGCCAGAAAAGACCATAATCAACTTTGGGGAAATCACCCAGGACCCCAATTAGACTCTTATCCCTTTCAAATGGTGATTCTGACTGGTGAAAATGGGTCCAGTTACCGTTCTCCTAAGACTAGCCTAAAGTTAATTTATCCTAAGCTATCTTGTATATACAATTGTCTATGTACAAAGCCTTCAAATTGTTAGTGTATGATAATAGATTATTATTATCAACAAACTGAAGGGAAAGGAATCACATGTATGTTATTACGTTGGAAAATTTGATCCCCTTAAGGTGACTGAAATCAGGGCTTAGTCTAGCCACAATGAGGATTGCTCGTACGAAAGGAGACTTAAATAATGTAGATTAATCCTAAGATGCAAGTGAATAAAAGGAAAACCTATCTTGACTAAGAAAATGATATCCTTACTCCTAATCAAGAGCAAAGTATTTAGTAAGAAGGGGAAAATATTGTGATTGAACCCACGGTTAATTTTTACTTGTAAAATCTCAAAGTAGTTTGACAACTTACAAGCTATTCAAGCAAGTAAGAAAGTAGTTCCTTTAACTCAATACAAGATGTAACAAGACAAATTTGTAATTGACCAATAAATAGTTATTTAGTAATTCCAAATAAGTCTCCATGAATTATTCATCAACTCTGGTTGAACCTATTAAGTCTGCAAATATAGATTTAAACATAATGACAATTAACATAAAATTAACAAGACTAACAATAGTACTAATATTGATTAATAATATACTAATTAACATAAAAAAAATGTAAAGAGGTTGAAAGAAAAAAAAAACCAACAATTAATTTAAGATTCAAATGTAATATAGTGCAAAGAAAAGAAACTAATTGTTATTAACTCAAATGTCTTGTACACACACATTCTTTTGAATCCTTCGAACTAATTTATGCAATGACTTTACAACAATGTGAAGCCATCACTTGACAAAGCTCAAAACTCCTCAAAACTCCCCTTATAGTTTCATATCTGGAACCCCACTTGGTTTTCTTCTTTAGTATGAATCTGTCCATATATTTATATCATGAAGCAAACGTATAGTTCCATCTGAAATTTTCCAGTCGATGATTTCACCCAAAATCTAGAACAACCACTCACGTATCAAACTATCTCCAACTCTTCATAATGATCTTCCAGTTGATGATTTGTTTTTCTTTGACAAATTTAACTACGAAATCCCACCATATTTGATCTTGTAACAACTTTTAACACCTGTACATACAAAATCGAATTAGATTGATAACTCAAATATTCTAATAACTACTACAGAATTAATGATTCTGTTGTTATTCTAAATTTAAAAGATTTTACTAACAATAAAATCACACATAATCAAACTTATAATTAACTTCAACCAAAATTGAATACAAACTATGAATATATATACACACATGAAAACTGAACATTTACGATTTCGATTTGTTGCTTTAAGAACGATTTTCAGGTTCAACTTAAGAAGATATCTCTTGCTCAAACTCGTGTTCATTCACATTGGAGATTTTAATAGAGAATGCAGAGATAAAATTATTTTAACCATGTGCCTATTTTCTTGAATGATTTTTGAATCATATGTTTATCTTTTTACTTGTTTTCTATCCTTTTTTTTCTTGAGTGTCTTTTCCATTGCTAACTGTTTTGTTTACAGGTTCAGGGCCCAATAGTTACAATCTGGTTTAGGAACAGATTTAACACATTCATCAATCAACCTAGGACAGATTTTAAACCTCTTGGAAATGAAAGTAAATAATCCCATAATAAAACGAATTTACATGTCTATGATCTTCAGATAGCAGACTCAATTTGCACTATTCAAATGAGGATTTGAGTTCAAAACCTTGGTGAAAAACGAAGCTTTTGTCCACAAACCTTACTGAGAAAAATCCCCATAGAAAACCATTGGATCATAACCATGGAAAGATAAGAATATTTCTGACTTTTGAAATGACAGCATGAATTCTTGATTTTCTTCTACAATTTCTGGGTTAAAGGATTCGATTCCAGATACAGGTGATAAATTGTGAAGCAAGAAATGCAGAGAGAAAGAATAGAACAGAAAACAGTATATTAGAATATATGAAGAATAATACAAAACGAGTACATGAAGAACTAAGTCTGAAGAAGTACTATGCAATGGGAAATAGCTGAGCTAAATAGGCTCAAGCAAATCAAGAATAGAAAGTACAGCTGGCTAGGATAGCTGGCAGTGTACAGTCAGTCTGTTGAGGTTACATTATATTTAACACTCCCTCTTAAACTCAACAGTTACAAACATCAGCACTAATTATGCCTGAGTGTTGTCTCTGAAAATCAAAAACTGACTTTCCTAGTGGCTTTGTAAATATATCAACAAGCTGATATCGAGAACCACAGAATTGTAGTGCAATATCACCATTATTGACTAGCTCGCGTATGAAATGAAAACGAGTGTTAATGTGTTTGCTTTTCTTGTGAAACACATGATTTTTGGATAGAGCAATTGTTGAAGTATTGTCACAGAAAATAGGAGTTGGATCATTTTTTGTATGTGACATATCTTTCAATATTCTTCTCAGCCACACAACTTGAAATGAAGTTGAGGTAGCAGCTACATACTTTTCCTCTGCAGAAGATATTGATACAATTGGCTGCTTCTTTGATGCCCATGAGATTAGGTTTGTGCCCGGGTGAAAAACATGTCCAAATGTGCTTTTCCTGTCATCTAGGCTGCCTGCAAAATCACTGTCTATGTAACCAGAGAGTTGATTACTATCAGATTTAGTGTACCATAAGCCGAAATTTAGTGTTCCTGCTACATATCTCAAAATTTGTTTTGCCATTTTCCAGTGTGAATCTTTGGGGGATTCCATGAATCTGGAAACAAGGTTGGTTGCATACATAATGTCAGGCCTAGTTGCTGTAAGATACAACAAACTGCCTACTAAGATTTTGTACAGGGTAGAGTCCACTGTAGAACCTTCATCATGCTTGCTCAATTTTGTGCCTAGTGGTATGGGGGTTTCTGCTGGATTGCATCCTTCCATGCGAAATCTTTTGATGATGTCTGCTGCATACTTTTGCTGACAGACAAAAATTCCTTTGGCTGATTGATGAACCTCAATCCCTAAAAAATATTTCATTATGCCAAGATCTGTCATCTCAAACGTAGATTGCATGGCATGTTTAAAATTTGTTAACTCAAGATTTCCTGTATAGATCATGTCATCAACATATAAACATACAATCAAAATTTTACCGTGCTGATCTGTTTTGGTGTAAAGAGTTGGCTCATTTTGACTTCTGTTGAAACCACTTTTGATCAGATAAGTGTCAATTCTGCTGTACCAAGCTCTTGGAGCTTGCTTTAAGCCATACAAGGTTTTCTTCAATCGATATACTTTGGATGGGTGCTCTTGGACTTCAAATCCAGGTGGTTGATCGACATAAACTTCTTCTTATAAGAAACCATTCAAAAATGTTGTCTTGACATCCATCTGGTATATTTTCCATTTGTGTTGTGCTACTATGGCCAATAGAGTCCTTACAGTGTCTAATCTTGCTACTGGAGCAAAAGTTTCACCATAATCAATACCTGATTGTTGTGAGAATCCTTTGGCAACAAGTCTTGCCTTGTGTTTTTCAATCCGCCCTTTTTCATTGAGTTTAGTTTTGTAAACCCACTTGACACCAATACTCTTCTTGTGAGTTGGCAAATCAACAAGATCCCATGTCTTGTTTTTCTCAATGGAGTCAATTTCTTGGTTCATGGCTTGAACCCGATGTGGCTCCTTAGCTGCTTCCTTAAAGGATGTAGGTTGACATGACATTAAAACAAAAAGGTTGTGTTGTTCAAAGTCATCCAACTACTGATGGATTTCTCTCAAACTTCGAGTTCTCTGATTTTGTGGTTCAGAGAATGATTCTCTGTTGGAAGTTGAGTTATCCTGAGAATTTTCAGGTTGTCTTTGTACCTGCAATCTTGGAAGAATAGTTTGAGGTACTTGCTATTCTTAATTTTCTGTGTTTTCAGAGCTTAGCAACAATGGATTTTGGCTGTCTATCTGCTGATTTTCTGAATCATTCCAGAATTGATTTTCCAGAAATTTTACATCTCTGCTGAGAATTAGTTTCTTGGATATTGGATTGTAAATCCTGTAAGCTTTAGATGTTTCACTACAGCCAGTGAAAATACATTTCTCACTTTTTTCATCAAGTTTCTTCCTTAATTCGGAAGGTATGTGAGCGTATGCTATGCATCCAAATGTCCTTAGATGTGCTACATTTAGCTTTGTCCCACTCCATGCTTCTTGAGAGACTTTCATCTTTAGACTGGTGGTTCGAGATCTATTCAGGAGATAAACTGAGCATGCTACTGCTTCAGCCCAAAACCTATTTGACAAACTTTTCTCTTTAAGAAGTGTTCTTGCCATATTCATTATTGTCTGATTTTTCCTTTCAGCCATGCCATTCTGTTGTGGAGTATACCTGGCTTTTGTTTGCATGATAATGCCTTGTGATTTGCAGAAATTTGCAAATTCTCTGGAGTTGTATTCTCCTCCTCCATCTGACCTGAGTACTTTGATATATTTTCCACTCTGTTTTTCAGCTTCTGCCTTGAATTCTTTGAATTTTGCAAAAGTTTCAGACTTGTGTCTGAGAAAATAGATCCATATTTTTCTGCTGAAATCATCAATAAACGTTAGAAAGTAAAATCTACCACCTATTGACTCTGTTTGCATTGGTCCACATAGGTCAGTGTGAACAAGTTCAAGATGTTGTTTGGCTTGATTGGAATATTGTGGAAAGCTAGTTCTCTTATGTTTTCCAAGTATGCAAGACTCACATGGGGGAATTTGCTCTTTAAAGATAGGTAGACCTTTGACCATGGAGTTTTTATGAAGAAGACTTAGACTCTGAAATGGTAGATGTCCAAATCTTGTATGCCAAACTATTGTTTCATTCAGGGTTGATGCACTCTGTGCATATGGTTGACTCAGATTTGCAGTTCTGAGGGTAAGGGGAAACATCCTATTTGGAGTCATAAGGATTTCAGAAATTAATTTTCTGCTGGGTTTTTTATCATAAATTTTTCAAGATGCTCCCTCAAACAGTACCTTATAGCCATGTTCAATGAGTTGTCCTACACTTAGCAAATTATGTTTCAGATCTGGAACATGATAGACATTGTATATGTATTTCTTTACATTCTGTTTAGTAAGAATAGGAACAGTTCCTTTTCCTTGAACTTTGACTAAGTAATCATTTCCAAGTGTAATATCAGATGAGATTGAAGAATCAATGCATGAAAGTAAATCTTTGTTACCTGTCATGTGATTGTTGCATCCACTGTCCAACAACCAGAGATCTTTAGGTTGTTCTTCAGTCTTGTGGCACGAAAGAAACATGCCTCTTGAGTTTTCTCCCGTGTGATTTGACACATGTGCTCTGCCTGAGAGCTGATCTACCTGCTTCTTCCTGCATTCAAATTCATAGTGCCCATACTTTTTGTAGTAATAGCATTGTATGCTTTTTTTGTCATTTGATCTTATCCCTCTGCCTCTTTGAGGCTGGAAATTCTGATGTTGATTTTGTTGTTGTTGTCTTTGACCTTGAAAATTTTGATTCGGATATTGTTGTCTATTACCTCCACTGGAGTGAGAGTTACTTTGATTTCTCCCTCTTCCTTGGTGACCTCTGCTTCTTCCTCTGCCTCTCCCTCTGCTGAAGGAGAATTGATTTTTGAAGTCATTGGAGATTGACTCATCTGTGAGATGCAGTCTGGTCTCGTGTGTCACCAGAGAACCAATTAGTTCATCTGTTGAAAAAATTGACAGATCCTTGGATTCAAGGATTGTTGTGACAACCATTTCAAATTTCTTGGGTAAACTTCTGAGAATTTTCTCAACAATTCATTGATCAGTGATGGTTTCGCCTGTCAGTCTAATCTGATTCACGATTCCCATGACTCTGGTCATGAACTGATCCACATTTTCGGACTCTGTCATCCTTAGAGTCTCGAATTGCGTCCCCAAGGTCTGCAGTTTAACTGTTTTGACCCTGTCATTTCCTTGGTAGGAAGATTTAAGGATGTCCTAGGCCTGTTTTGAAGTACCAGCGCTTGTGATTTTTGAGAAAATCGAATCATGCACAGAATTTTAAATCTAGAATTTCGCTTTATTTTCTTTGTTCCTCAGTGTTGCCTAAGTAATTCTCTGTGGATTTGTCATGGTAGAAAGGGCTGCTGGATCTCGTTCCACATATCCAAGATCCATTGGTTCCCAGCATTCTTGTGCTTGCAAGAACGATCTCATCTGAAGAGACCAGAACTCATAGTTCTTTCCAAGTAGAATCGGACCCTGAGTTGGTCCTAAATTGCTAGACAACGCCATATTGTAAAAATTTTGTAGAAAAAACAGAGGGAAATTTCGTATTTACCTCCGATTGCCAAAACGTCGATTGTCGATGAGAGTTTATTGGCCTTGAATTGGCCTTATTCACCATGTAATGTGACCATGCACCTTGATGTTAAAGCGCTACGGGCTTTTCAGGTTTTTTGCCTTTCAAATTGCCGAAATGCGAAATTTGCTTTTTGACGATTTAATGGTCTAGATCTTCCTTTGATCTGACGGTCTAGATATTATTGAGATATCACAAATCAGGACTTCATGAACCCTGATGACGAGCTCTTCTGACTCCTCGATTCCCCGATCTCCGATTTACCGATGGCGCTTTCCTTTCGAGAAATTTCCCGATTCCTTTGATCTCTGCCACGAGTCCCAACAGATGGACAGCTCAAGCCTGCTTCGAGGGTTCCCCCGTGGAGATTCCCGATCCCACATTTTGACGAGATGACATCAGCTAGGCCCTTAAATGGAGCTTTCCTCCTTTCGGGATTTCAGACTTCGCAGTTCCAAAATGCTTGTGCTTCTTGTCCTCAGGATTCGCGAAACGCTGAATCCTGATATGCCGATGGCCCTTTTCTTTCGGGACTTTTCCGGAGTCCTTGGATTTACGCCACACATCCCCTCAATATGGACGGTCCTAATTCAACCTCAGGATATCGTGACTTGCGATGCTCTGTTGACACAACTTATCTGTCAACTTGAAACCTCGGATGCCGAAATGCCGACGATTTCCTCGATGTCTGCCACTTGTCCGGTCAAATGGACGGCTGTGATCTTATCGCTATTTCGTGAATCGCGATTTCGGGAATTTAGAACTCTTGTTGCGACTGTCTTTCAAAACCGCGAACTCCGAAATGCTGATTTGACGACACTTGGATCTGCTGCCACCTGTCTTCTGAGATGGACGACCCACAAGGCCTCTCGGGATTTTGTGATATCGCGTATCAGAGTTTTTGGAGCGCAATTGTCTTTGCGCATCCAAATCCCGATTACCGATTTTTCGATGGGACAAGATCGATGGCTCACGATCTTTCGCAATCCAACGGTCCAGAATGACTCAGAATTTCATGATTCGCGAATTCTCACGACAGTCTTCTGACCTTTACACCTTGCGAGTCAGTGAAATGCCGAGATCTCGCCATGTGTTTCTTGATGGACGGTCCAGATGATGTCGGGATTTCATGACTTCATAATTCAGAAATTTCTCCTGTGCACTCCAGAGGATTAAACCTCATACACTTTCTCGCTGATCCAACGACTGTCAGTCCTTTGCGCAAGATCTGACGGCTGAAATTCTTTTGCCTTTTCCGCGCTCTCCTTGTCCCTTCTGAATTGGTTTCTCGCTCTGGATCCGTTCGCAGGATGAATCTTATGGCCTCAATGGCTGTTCTTTGCACATGAGATGCGTTCTTTTCTCCTTAGACGCGATCTTTGCTGCATTTGCAAGGATTTTCTTCCGTGGAAGAACAATTTGTGAATCTTTCAAAGATTTGAAAGAATTTCAGGGATTCTTTGTTCACTACTTCAATCTTTGACAGATTTGAACGAATTTCGAAAAAATTTAAACGATGCTGCCTTCTACAGCAATATTTAACGATTTTGAACGAATTCTTCGAGTTCTTTAAACGTTCTTCTGTTCTGCAGCTCTTCTTCGTCAATCTTTGATGATTCTTGAAAAAATGTACAAGAATCTTTAAAGTTTCTTCTTCTGTGTTCTCTTCTTCCTCGATCTTTCAAGAGTTGTACGCTCTGCTTCCTCCGCAAGCTTCCTACGTTGATATTTTGAGAGTATTACATATAGCTCTCCAAGCTTTGTGAAAAGTTTGTGTCGTGTGCTCTCAATATCTGTGAAGCTCTGCACTGTGAGGATTGTGTTGCTCTCCGGACTGTGTGAAGAGGATTTCTACTGTAGCTCTGATGCCATGATAAATTGTGAAGCAAAGAGAAATGTAGAGAGAAAAGAATAGAATAGTATATTCAAATGTATGAAGAAGAGTGAAAAAACAAAGTTCCAATGTAAAGGGAAATAGCTGAGCTAAATAGGCTCAAGAAAGACAAAAATGGAAAGTACAACTGGCCAGGACAGCTGGTAGTGTACTGTCAGACTGTTGAGGTTACATTATATTTAATAAGTGTTGAGGGGGTGCGATTTCATTTTTCTTTGTGGGAGTGTTGATTTTTTTATCAGCGTTGGGGCCCCTGCTGGATGGGAGCACCAATTTAGTAGTGGCCTTAATGAAGTTCGCGTTTTCAAAAACAACGTTGGTCTAACTGTTGGATGGGAGCGTCGAATATCTAATATAAAATTTGCATGGTTTTTAAAAGGTGTGAATATTTAATGGTTGAATGGTATTAAGGGTTAACAAATGGAATGGTGTGAATATTTAATTGCCCCTTGATTTTGCGCTTTAATGGTTTTCATAAGGGATATTAAATATTTTTTTAAAGAGTTGAACTTTTTTGAGGATTTGGTAAAAGTCCTTAAGGTATAAAATATTTTTTAAATATTTTTAAAACCTTTTCACCATTAGTTTTTGAGTTCAATATTTAAGTATAAGGTTATTTTTCATATAAAAGGGGTTTGGTTGTATAAGCAGTGGTTTTGGAATTTTTTCTTCTAATGATGAAAACTCATAGTGCTAAGTTCAAAATTGAGAAGTTTAATGGAAAAAACAATTTTGAGATATGGAAGGTGAAGATGCACGATCTGCTCATGCAACAAAGCGTGGTGAAAGTGCTTTTGGGAAAATCAAAGAAACCAGTGACCATTTCAGATGAAGAGTGGGAAGATATCGATGCAAGAGCATTGAGTGCCATACGTCTGTATTTGGTCGATGATGTTCTGTTCAACATTATTATGAACAAGACAACAATCGGTTCGTGGACGAAGCTAGAAAGCGTGTATATGACATCCTTGACGAACAAGATCTTCATGAAAAGATAATTGTACAGTTTGTGCATGAAGGAAGGTACTAAAATAGATGATCGTTTAAATACTTTTAATACTCTTTTAGTCCAGTTGACTAGCATGGGAGTGAAATTAGAATCTGAAGATAAGGCGATTACATTATTGTGTTCTTTGCCCGAGTCATGGGATCACTTTGTTACCTCTATTAGTTTCATTTCAATAGAAAGTATTGAGTTTGATGTTATTGTTGGAGCTTTACTATCTGAGGAAACAAGGAAGAAATCCAATTTTTAAACCTCTACATATGAGGCAATGGTGGTCAGAGGAAGACCTAAGGAAAGAGGAGATGTTCAGAGAGATTTCTCTCGGTCAAAGTCGAAGGGAAAGAAGAGAAAACTTAAGTGTTGGTTTTGTGGAAAATTTGGACACTTGAAGAAGGATTGTTGGAAGAGACAACAAGCCTCCAAAGAAGACCCTCCAAAAGAGACGAAGGAAGCAAATGCAATCGAAACAGGTTCAACAATAGGTTTAGGTATGACTGATGAAGTTTTATCAATTAGTGTTGTTTCACGATATGATCAACAATGGTTATTCGATTCTAGTGCTTCAAATCACACGTGTCTTCATAGACACTGGTTTATTAATTACCAATCTATAGATGATGGAATGTTTTACCTGGGAAATGATATATCATGTAAAGTTGTGTGAATTGGTAGCATTCGAATTAAGATGTTTGATGGATCTGTTAAGATACAAACTGATGTGAGACATGTACCTGAGCTAAGGAAGAACCTAATCTCTTTGGGAGTCTTAGATACTGGAGGATATAAAAGTATTTTTCAAGGTGGATTTATGAAGGTCTACAAAGGAATCCTACTGGTCATGAAGGCGAAGAAGCTTGGAAACATGTTTCTGTTAGAAGGAAGAACTGAACTAGATCATGCGACAACTGTATCCGAGAATGAAAAAGATTATGTTCAACAACTGTATCAACGGTTGGGCCATATAAGCAAAAGAGGATTGAAGGTATTATCTGATCGCAAGTTAATTCCTAGTCTAGAGTCTTTAAAGTTAGATTTTTGCAAGCATTGTATTTATGGAAAACAGAATAGCCAAAGATTTAAAACCGGAAGTCACACCTGTGAAGGAATCCTTGATTATATCCATTCTGATGTTTGGGGACCATCCCCTACTATTTTGTATGGAGGATCATCATACTTTGTTACTTTTATAGATGATTTCTCTAGGAATGTGTGGATCTATATGTTGAAGAGAAAGGATGATGTTTTTACATTTTTCAAGTAGTATAGAGATTTAGTGGAAAAGAGCACTGGTAGGTCCATTAAATGTTTAAGAACTGATAATGGTGGTGAATTTACATCAATGGAATTTGAGAACTATTGCAAGGCATTTGGGATTGATAGTTATAAAACCATTGCCTATACTCCTCAACAAAATGGAGTTGTTGAATGCATGAACAAGACTCTTCTAGAGAGAGCAAGGAGTATGTTTAGTAATGCCAACTTGCAGCAGGAACTGTGGGAAGAAGCAATAACTACAACTTGTTATCTAGTGAATCGATCACCATAAACAACAATAGAGTGCAAGATTCCTGAAGAGGTATGGAAAGGTCACCCTTGTAATTATTCTAATCTTAAAGTTTTTGGTTGTGAAGCCTATGCTCTAATTCTGAAACATCAATGTTCTAAATTAGATCCAAAATAAAAATGGATTATCTTTGTTGGATATGGTGATGGTATTAAGGGGTATAGGTTGTGGGATCCTACTTCCCACAAGATCACCATTAACAAAGATGTAATATTTGATGAATCATCACTCATCAAATCAGATGTAAATGTTCAAATGAAATAGGTAGAAGTACCGAAATATCAACAAATTCAGTTTGAAACTCGTTCAACTACAAATGAAAGTGAACATGAACAAGTTTTTGAAGAAGTTCATGGAGAGGTTCTTGTAGAGGAAAATATGGATGATGATGACAATCAACAGATTGTGGATGAGCCACAAACTTCCCTAAGTAGGTCTATACGGGTCAGATTTCCTCCAAGAAGGTATGATGATCTTGTTTCATCAGTTTCTTTAAGTACTAATGATGATGAACCTTCGTGCTATCAGGAAGCTGTGGAGGTTTCTAACAATGAAAAATGGAAAGAAGCAATAAAGGATGAAATGAATGCGTTAGCGAAGAATGCTACATGCGACCTAGTAGAACTTCCAAGAGACATGAAAACCGTAGGTTGCAAGTGGGTCTACAAGCTGAAGAAGGGTGTTGATGATAAGGTAGAAAGGTACAAAAAAAGGCTGGTTGCAAAAGAATATTCTTAGAAAGAAGGTATTGAATTTCATGATATTTTTTTCAACAGTTGTTAAAATCGTTTCAATTCGAAGTATGTTAGCATTGGTTTCATTACTTGATTTGGAGTTGGAGCAGCTAGATGTTAAGACTGCTTTCTTACATGGAGACTTGGATGACGAGATTTACATGGAACAACCTGAATGGTTCGTTTGGAATCACAACAAGCAATTTGTTTGTAGGCTCAATAAATCATTGTATGGTCTAAGGAAGTCGCCCAGACAATGGTACAAGAAATTTGACTCTTTCATGACGAGCCATAATTATACAAAAAGTGAGTATGATCATTGTGTTTACTTTAAGAAACTAAATAATGGCATATTCATTATCTTAGTATTGTATGTTGATGATATGATTTTAGCAAGAAAAAACATAACTAAGATCAACAAGTTAAAGGCTCACATGGCTAGGACGCTTGATATGAAAGATCTAGGAGCAACAAAGCAAATTTTGGGAATGGAGATATTTAGAGACAACAGGAATGTTAAACTTTGTTTGTCAAAACATAAGTATTGTTGGGTATGTGTTATATTCTTTGCACGAGACAGAGTGTTTGAGCGTATGTGTCGGGCGCGCAAGGGGGTGGAGCCCCCCGCGCGGGGGTTCGGGGGCAGCGCCCCCGAATTTTTTTTTTTCGGGCCGACATATTTCCACCGGGCCGACATATTTCCAGGCCGACATATTTATGTCGGGCCGACATATTTCCGGGCCGACATATTTCTGGGACCACATGATATTAGGTTGTTTTTCGGCACATGGTTTTTGCCGATGGTTTTCTATTTCCGGTTAAGGAATTAGGGTTTTGGACTAATCCAGGTCATTGGGTTAGGGTTTTGGATGCCGCTGGCTCCTATATGTATATTGTATTGTAAACAATGTAACACAATGTATGAATATAATATATGTTGGTTTTCCCGGTTTGGGTTTCTAGGTGAAAAATATCTGTGTAATGTTTGTATTTGCCATTGTATCTTTTCTGTTCTTTTCTGAATATCAGTTTGCAATAGATATTGTACAAGGTTAGAATTTACAAGTATGTCGAGAAAATATTTTTGAGGTTTGGTATGAACAGTGTGAAACCAGTTTATGTACCTTTAGCTTCTCATTTTAATCTTTCTTCAAGTTTATGTCCTAGTACAAAATAAGAAAATGAAAATATGTCTCGAATACCATATGTTAATGCAGTAGGAAGTTTAATGTATGTGATGGTTATTACAAGACCAAACATTTCACATGTAGTTGAGGTTGTTAGCAGATATATGGAAAATCCAGGTAAAGAGAACTGGGCAATAGTGAAATGGGTGCTTCGGTATCCGAGGGGCACAAGTGATTACTATATCACCTATAATGGTGGTTGTGAGTTAGTCTGTGGATATGTTGATTCTGATTTTGTAGGTGATTTGGAAAAAATAAGGTCAACTTTAGGATATGTCTTTACTCTTGCAGGTGGAGCTATTAGTTGGATGTCAAAGCTACAGATCATTGTTTCTTTATCCACTACATAAGCATAATACATAGCTACTTCACATGCTTGCAAAGAGGCATTTTGGTTAAAATGTTTGTTTGGTGAGTTTGGAAGGATGCAGGATAAAATAAAGTTACTTTGTGATAGTCAAAGTGTTATTCACTTGGCCAAGAATCCAACCTACCACAGTAAAAATAAACATATTCCTATTAAGTACCATTTTGTAAGACAGATCATCGACGAAGGTGGAGTTTCTCTTGAAAAATTTTATACAAAAGAGAACTGTGCATACATGTTCGCAAAACCAATACTTTTAGAGAAGCTACGATGGTGTTTGGCTTCTCTTGGCTTGCAGAAAATGTGATGAACAGAAGAAGGAGCAAGGTATTAGGTTAATTGTTGTCAAGGTGGATGATCTAAACCTAGGGCTCATAAGTTTCAAATAAATGGTTTCTTCTGTCACTCCTTCAAAAGGGTCAGTTATAGATCATTTTACTTGAGCGATGTGCAATTAAAGGTAAAGTTGAAGTCTTATGCACTTGAATTCGAAGTGAATCAAACCTCTTTAGTCTTCCTTATGTGTGATATGTCATTCTTGCATTTAACATCCTATGTGAAAAAATTCATGGAAAAACAACATAAGAACGTAATACACATAATGGATATGACACTTTCCTTGATAATGGAGTTCACCCAATGTGGGCTACTTCTCTGGGTCATGCTCCAAAGCCTGACTGCTTTATTCTCCTCATTGTAATGATGTCTCTCCTTTACAAGTTGTAAGGCCAAAGTCCCTTTTCGGTGACGACAACAAGATATCGGAATTGTAGAAATTTCAATACACTTAATGTATTCCTGCGATTCTCCTGATCTGAAAATTTACGCCACTGTTAAATATAGAATATCTTCTACTATTATTCTTGCAGAAAATTAAACCACAATCACATAGTGAAATATCAATAACACGTAACACATAAGTTTTACTGGGAAAGCGTAAAGCTAAAAACCCCACTATCATATATTATGTATATCATGAATCATGAAACAATCTCATACAAAACTCTAATCCAAGAGCTCTCAGTACAATACAATCGTCTCACACTGTCATACACAAATCAACAAATACATGTGCCAATTTCTGTGTCCAGACAACTTGCCTCCTCTGCACAATCTTTGCAATTCGAATTCTCACAATGATCGAATGATGAATTTCCTAGTTTTCACATGCTCATAAGCATATTCACTGCATGTGTGATCAAATCACAACTGATAGCCAAACTATCCCTTTCACCTGTTAAATCAACTGGGTCTCCACTGGATCTGACATGCATGTAGTTAACCATGGCGAATCTTCAGTTGCATGTGAGTTCATTGATTAACTGAACTCTCACTAGCGCATGTTTAGTTACAACTAGTACAACTGATATTAACTCACTTAACTACACTTATGATTCTGTTACAAATCCAACTCACTCAGTTATGAATGAAATAATAGATTAATATTTATTGTCTAATTTATTTAAGGGAAAAATAAATTAGACACATGTTTCTTGTTGACTTTTCAACACTCCCTCTCAACAAGAAAGGTATTATACTTCACCCCAATCCTATCTCTATGATATTCGAATTTACTCCTGGTGAGTGCCTTCGTCAGAATGTTTGCATCCTGATCTTCCATAGGAATGTATTGAAGCAACATGATCTTTCGCTGCACACAATCTCTGAGATGATGATACCGGATATCTATATGTTTAGATCTGTCATGAAACACAAGATTAATCGAGATTTTAATGCAACTCTGATTATCACAATAAATCACTATCGGATCTAAATGATAACCAAACAAACCAACCAAGATCTTCCTCATCCAGATAGCCTCACATGCAGCTTGACTCACTGCCATGTATTCTGCTTCCGCTGAGCTGAGTGCCATGGATCTCTGTTTCCTATTGTACCAAGAAATAACTGTAGATTCGATACTAAATATCCCCCCTGATGTTCTCTTTCTATCCGTTGGGCTGCCTGCCCAATCTTCATCCGTGAAGCCATACAACTTCACCTCATCCTTCTGTCTGTACCATAATCCATACTCAGATGTGCCCTTCAGATATCTCAGAACATGCTTACCCTCCTTCCAAAAGAGTTTGGTAGGCTTAACCATCACTTGACTTAGTTGGTTAACCGTGTAGCAAATGTCTGGTCTTGTGTTCACTAAATACATTAGCGAACCCACTAACTATCGATAGATAGTAGCATCCATTATGTAGCACACCTCTATGCTACCTTGAAAATAACTCATACAGATGTTATATAATCCACATGCATTCAACAATTAAACACATTCAAGCTCAAAGTAAACATATTATCTACTGCTATAATTAACAATCCATAGCGTTTCATAATAATTCATATACACAACGGAAATCATGATACATAAGCAACACAGTCATGCAAAACATGATTAAAGCATAATCAGATACTTATCTTCTAACAATGGTATATTCCACCAACCAAGTGTAGGACTTCCACGAACCTCCCAGCCTTAGACCACACTGCTCATCATCTTAGCAGTGGGTCACCCCCGAGCTAGGACTAAGCTCCACCCCTAGGCAAGGAATCCTAGGCTAGGCTGAGGTTATAGGGAAAGCAACTCATAAAATCTGGAAGGATTCTTCCCAGGATGCCATCTTACGCCCACTACTATCAGACCCTCACTCCCCACATGCCTATTCTGCCCAGGAGTATACACCTTCACAAGCACAGTCCATCGGTGCTAACCTCCCTCTTTGGGTCTCGGCAATAGGTTGGATCAGGAAGTCTCAGAGCCTAAAGCTGGTGCTGGACACTCTCTGGAAGAAACCTCTTCCAACAACATCCACCTCCCTCACCTAGAGAGAGATCACACACAAGCTCAATCACAACTCGCATTGGCCATCAAGCCACGCACAGTCTAGCTCTGCATGGTTACCATAGCCAACTAAAAATACAAACACGACCTCTCAAACAGGCTCAACAATGGCTCGAGGCCTCACAGTGATGGTTCACAGGAATGTGTGATGAGTAACTCCTTGAGGGGTCGACACAGACTCCACGACTCAAAACGGAGGGTGAGAATGGCTCTTTATAATAACACGGGCTTTCCCACTAGTTCAATAATTGAGGAATGGTTCAAGGTCTCGGCTTCAGAACAGAGCTTCCATGCATAGGTTCGATCAGTTAGACAGAGGATGTGCCTGGGCCATCAAAGACAACACAGGTTCATGACTCTCAGAACGCACACAGTATTCTTGCAGAGGTTGGGTTGGTCGTATTGTTCAGCGCTCTCTACACGCTTAGGTAGTTGGGTGGAATGGAGGAGGAACCCTTCTCACGGCTCACCCTGGTCATTTTATTTGCATGCGTCAGGGTTGACACTTGTCACCCATGAAACTGCATGCATTCCACCAACACGCGTCTCCCTTGCATGTTCTCCCCTTGCCAGAAACTTAGGATAAAACATAAAATTCACATATCTTTTGGGATAATATTAAAATATTATTCCCAGGCTTAAGCCCCCTAGGCTTATCCCCTAGGCTCAACACTTAGCCCCTTTTCCCACCTTCAGCCCCTAATTCCTTGCCCACCCTATGGATGCTTATTCGCCCTTCACTCATTCATCGTGGTCGGTCTGCACATGACAATGTTTATGTTTTATTAATTGTTCTGCATGATTACATATACAACAGCAGGCTCCTAGCTTTCAACACTTAGACTCCCCGGCCTAAAAACACATAAGCCTCCAACTTATAAGAACTTGGCTCACCAGCCTATAAATCATAATTACAATTCCTTTCAAAACATGGTTTACTACGGGGCTTGAACTTGGGGACACTACAATTCCCCTCCCCTTATTTTTGCACTGTCCTCAGTGCAACTTACACTGTCTCTGCAAGCCTTTCAAAATTTTCAAAAATATGAGGTTACTCTACCCGAATAACCTCTTCATGCTCCCATGTCGCGTCCTCAGGACCGTACCAGGTCCACTGGACTTTTACAAGCTCTATAGCTCGATTCCGGAGCTATTTTCTTTTCCTGTCCAATATGCACACATGATGCACTTGCAGGACACCTTCTGGTTCCACCTGAATCACATTCTAATCGATAACATGATTAGCATCAGGTACATATTTCTTAAGCAGTGAAACATGAAACACATTATGTACAGTCATAGATGCAGGTAATGCAAGCATGTAT
>ML802365.1:66787-84009 GCA_009831015.1 Picea engelmannii
GTCACCCACTTTGAATTCTCTATGGGTTCTGTTACTATCAGCGTAACTTTTCTGCCTATCCTGGGCAGCTTTTAGATTATGTTTAATTCTTATCATTTGGTCTTCCATCTCTTTGAGTAGCTCAGGCCCAACTACTACTCTGTCAGCTAGATTATCCCAGCTCACTGGAGTGTTGCATTTTCTTCCATAGAGTGCTTTGAATGGGCTCATCTTCAATGACGCATGAAACCCATTATTGTAGGTGAATTCTACCAAATGCAGGTAGTATTCCCACCTTGATGGTTTATCCATCACATACATTCTCAGCATGTCTTCTATTACTTTGTTTACTCTCTCTGTATGTCCATCAGACTTAGGATGATATGTTGTGCTAAAGTTCAGATTCGTTCCGAATCCTTTGAACAGTCCTTTCCAGAAATTCGAGGTGAATTTCGGGTCCCTATCAGACACAATTGTCTTAGGAATTCCATGCAAGCGTGCAACTTCTTTTCAAAATATATCAGCAACATCAACTGCCTTGTGGGTGGTTTTCAGTGGAATAAAATGGGCAGCTTTAGTAAGCTTGTCCACCACCTCCATGATTGAATCATGTTGCTTGCTTGTTCTAGGTAGTCTGGTGATGAAATCCATTGTTACCACGTCCCATTTCCACTCAGGAATGGGTAAAGGTTGCAACAACCCCGCCGAGTGCCTGTGCTCAGCCTTAACCTTTTGGCATTCCATACATCTGGCGATGTATTCAACGATTTATTTCTTCAAACTCGACAAAAATAATGGCCTTTGACTGCTACCATAGTCTTCTGATATCCAGGATGTCCAGCATAAGCCACGTTATGCATCTCCTTTAGAATTTCCATCTTCAATTCTCGGACATTAGGTACATACACTCTGTTTTTATATAGAAGTATACCATCAGCTCCCAAGGTGTAACTTTCCTTGGTCTGTGGTCCCTCATGCTGTTGTATCTTTGCTACAAGACCTTTGTACTGCAAATCAGTATTTGTAGCTTCCAAAATTCTATCTTTCATCTCAGTCCGGTACATGCTAATGGCTGCAGCATGTAATTCGTGCATTTTTCTGCTGAGTGCATCAGCCACCTTATTTTCTTTCCCCTTGATATGCTTGATATCAAAGTCATATTCGCACAGAAACTTCAGCCATCTGATTTGCCTGGCATTTAAGGTTAGCTGATCAAATAAATACTTCAGACCGTTATGGTCTATCCTCAACTCGAATATATTGCCCATGAGGTAATGTCTCCATTTCCTCAAGGCGTGGACGATTGTTGCCATCTCTAAATCATGAGTGGCATAATTCTTCTCATGTTCCTTCAACTTTCGGTATTCATAACAAACTACAAATCCCTCTTGGCTGAGAACTCCTCCCAGCCCCTCCTTACATGCATCTGTGCATACTACGTAATCCTTGTTTGGATCTGAAATCTTCAGGATTAGAGCACTAGTTAGCAGCTGCTTCAATCAATGGAAGCTGCTCTCACATTCTTCAGTCCACTGGAACTTCTTCTCCTTCCTTTGCAAGGAAGTGATAGAATGAGCTATCTTTGAGAATCCGACTATAAACCTCCTATAGTAGCCCTCTAGACCCATAAAAGATCTAACTTCCACCACATTTCTTAGCGCTGGCCATTCTCAAATGGCCTCTACCTTTTCAGGATCCACAATGATCCCTTCTTCAGATATAATGTGTCCCAAGTAATGGATCTGCCTTTGATAAAATGAGCACTTGCTTAGTTTTGCGTACAGCTGGTGTTCTCTCAACACATGTAGAACCATTCTCAGGTGTTTCTCATGTTCTTCCTCTGTCTTGGAATACACCAAAATGTTGTCCAGGAAGACTATGATAAACTTGTCCAAATAATCTCTGAACACTCCATTCATTAAGCACATGAAAACAACAGACGCGTTGAACAGCCCAAATGGCACCACCACGAATTCATAATGACCGTACTTTGTTCTAAAGGCGGTCTTGCTGATGTCCTCATCCTTTATTCTCACTTGGTGATATCCTGATTGGAGATCTATTTTCGAAAATATTTTCGCATCCTTCAACTAATCAAAAAGATCATCAATCCTTGGCAGAGGATACTTGTTCTGGACAGTAACTTTATTCAACTGCCGAAAATCAATGCACAACCTCAATGTCCCATATTTCTTCTTCACAAATAGGATTGGGGCTCCCCACGGTGACACACTGGGGCGAATGTAACCTTTCTTTAGTAGCTCTTCGAGCTGTTTCAGCTCTGGTGTGCTCATTCTATAAGGAGCCTTCGAAACTAGAGCTGCTCCAGGCATCAAATTTATATAAAAATCGATGTCCCTCTTTGGAGGTAGTCCAGGTACCTCCTAAAATATGTCCTTGAATTCTTTGAGTACTTTGTGGTCTTCCAGATTCGAGACTTCATCTCGGGATGCTTCTTCCACCTGAGCTGCAAATAATTGACAGCCTTTCTGGTAACATTTCTTTCGCTGCATGGCTGAGATTTCCCTAACAACCATGGCTCTAGGAATTCCTTGAACCGTTACCTAATTTCCCTCCTTGTTCAGGCAGGTAAACCTCTTGTTATGACAATCCAGAAGAGCATGGTGTTGGTCCAACTAGTCCATCCCAACTAAGCAATCGTATGAGCCTAAAGGAAGAATGTTCAATTCATCCTTAGTGCTCATTCCTTTCATGTCCACTAACCAAGACTTAACCAATTCAGTGACCTTCCTCTTGGTCCCTGTGGTCAACTGCACTAGCAAAGACTTCTCATGTTTTCTTCTCGTTAGATGCAAAATTTCCACCACTCTAGGATCTACATAACTATGGCTAGCCCCTGAATCAATTAAAATAACAAGTGGGCAGTTGTTGATCATACCTTCCACTTCAATCATGTGCGATTGAAATTCTGCTTGCTTGTTGTCTAGGGCTGCGTATATCCTCGGCATTCTGCTGCCCATATCTCCCACTGTTTCAACTTGCCGAACAGTATGTACAATTATCGCTTTACCATTTTTATGGGGACAATCTCTGTACTTGTGGTTTCCTTGACAGCCCCAACACTGAATGGGCGCCTGTCTCTGTCTTTGTGCTCCCTCTTCAGTCATTCTCGGATCTCTAAATGATGGCTGTCCCTGATGATTGTTTATGAAAAAGGAAGACTTGTATCCCTTCTGCCTCTGTTCCTTCTTAAACTTCCTCTGATCATTCCAAACCTTCCGAAGGATGGGCCTTTCTCCTTGCCGTTCATACAAGCATTTCACCTTTCTTATTGTTTCTTCCATGGTCTTAGGATCATCATATTGAATCTTGTCACTCATGGAAGGTGGAAGTCCACTTAGATATCTCTGAATCTTGAAAGCCTCATCTTTGATGAATGGAACATACTTCAGTAGTTTTAGGAAACTTCGTTCATACTCATCAATAGTCATGCTGCCTAGCTTGAGTTCGAAGAACTCCTTCATCTTTCTGTCATAGTATCTTTTAGTCAGGTATTTCTTCTCAAAATACCTCTTAAATTCCTTCCAAGTGACCTCTTTCTCTCTAATGTGCTGCACCTTCACAAACTGATCCCACCACATGGATGCTTTTCCTTTCAGTTGGTACATTGCAATTCTTCCTTCTGCATGGGTGGAATAATTCTGCAGTTGGAAGTATTTCTTCATGCCAAGCAACCATGTCTCGACATCTTCCTCCTTCTTATGTTCTCCATCGAATGTTGGAGGCTTAATATTGTTCATCTCCCCTTTCAATTCCTCCTTTCTAGATTTTCGATGTTTTCTGGTAGGGGATGGGCTTGAACTACTGTGTGTCTTCCTGTTAGAATGTCTTTGGGAGCAACTAAGATGTCGGCTACCACTCCTTGACCTACTTCTTCTCCCATGGGTTCTGCGACTCTCCGTCGTACTTTAGTCTCTTCCCTTCTCGAGTTTCTTCTCTATTCTTTCCAAGCTCTTCAAAAATTTTAAGTTTAATTCACCCTGTTGATCCCTAACTTTCATGAGCTTTCGACTATCAGCTCGGCGACCCTTGGTCTCTCTTTGCAATCCTTCAATGATTTTCATTATGTGTCCTTCTTTATCCTTCTCTTTTCCATGCCCATTAGAGTTCGATCCTTCCACTCCCATATTGACATCCTTTCCTTCCCGTTCTTCTCCTGTTTTGGAGGCAATCATCACCTTTCCCCACTCCATACTCGACGTTAGTTAACTGGAGTCTGGACCTTCATTGAAATCTGCACACGAACTATGCAATTAAATTCGAAGTTTGTCAGGCCATTACTCCTTCAGAACAATCCATAACATTTATAAGCCAATACGAACAAGAATGAAAGACATTTTGATTTAATTAAGTTTTCTGAGCTCTCGTTCGGTTCTACAATTTTTGTGTTTTCAAAACTTTCATTTTTGGCACTTCGGGATTTTGGGACTTCGGGTTTCGGTCCACGAAGATCCAACAGTTAAATATTCATAACTAGAGTCACCCTTTTTGCAACTCGCGATCTTGCGAGTTCATGAGTCGAAGACCCTCGACTCATTTCCTCTAACCACCGATACCCGAGATGCGACACGGGTATGGCTCCCTCCTCGCTAGCGTATGCTACGCATGACCGTAGTCTAGGGATAAGTGCTAGCACTCTTCGCTACTTGCACCTTCATGAGCTATGGCATCCAACCCTGGTGCCTCCTTTTCACGAAACCCCGAGAAGCGATGTTGACTTTTCTTCTCTCGTTCTCGCTACTTTGGGACTTCACGAGTTTCAATGTCGATCTCCCATGCTCTTATCTCGTGAGTCCTCGAAATCGCGAATTACTTTATTCTCCAAGCCCACAGCACAGCTGTCGCCTTTCACCACCGTGGCATGTGGTACGTTCATGAGGCCCCACGTCGCTTTTTAATGGCGTCATCGATTCCCACCTCTCTAGCTTCTCTTCTCGACCCACTGGCACGTGGTACATCTCCAGGTATCCACATCCATTCCTAGAAAAATCCAACGGTCAGATCTTTCTCAGATGTACGACGCAGATCCTTTCGACATTTCGGGGTTTTGGGTGTCGGAAGTTCGTGCATCCACACATCTTGAAATTCCATTTGCTAAAATCATGAATTCATTGTCTACTAACTTACTTGATCCAATGGTCAAGTTCTTCTCCCATGATCTATGGTGTAGATTGTTTCGAGATTTCGGGTTTTGAAGGTGTTCACCTCTTCTCACCTCCCATCTCCCAAAATGTCTATTTCTTCCTCAATCATACCTGCTACCTCAATCAACTTTTCCGTTGATTTCTGTAGAATCAGAACCCCTGAATTACCGATGGAGGCCTAGCACAAGCTAGCTCTTTCTCTCTCTCTCCATTCCCATGTGATCGCAGATCATGATCATGGTTCAAATAAATGTAGTGCCTCTTTGTATTTCGTGCCCCAAATTAAAGCTGGCATCTCTTCCTCACATTGGATGGTCGTTACAGACCCGGAGATTCCCTGAAGGAATCTCGTCCATTCATCAGGACTTAGCCACATGCTAACGTCTCGATATTATGGGTCAGAATTTATCAAGGCGAGAGTCCGAGTTCTTGTCAACAGAACTCCCGAATCCCCGATCCCTGATTTACCGAAACAGGTAATCTCACGACATGTGGTCTCCATCATTCGGATGGTCTAGATCTATTTCGAGGCTTTCGTCCCTATTCAATGGGATTTTAACCCTCAGATATCTCCTGACAGATCCAATGACTGTCGGGTTTTCCAGTCGAGATCTGATGGCTCAAACGGTTCCTAACTAATTTGGGATTTTGTGTATCGTGATTTCCACACTCCTGTGCAATTTCCAAAGGGCTTTAAACCCCATGCACACTTTCCAGATCTAATGGTCACGAGGGTTCACCTTCCCTCCCGAACAGATCCTAAATCTCCTACACTTCTGGCGTGGAGTCCTCTCTCCCTGTGGACTTATACCATACTGGCTGCAGTTTCATAACGCCACTATACCTCCTGAGCTTAAAAACTCGTCAAGTAACTTCTTGACACTTTGGAGCACACCAGGGTCCGAAATTGGCCTTCCATACCCAATTTCCCCTCGCATCCTCGGTCCAAAGACCGCTCCATTGGCCCATCTAGGCTCAGTTTCGAAACCTTGGCTCTAATACCAAACTGTAGCACACCTCTATGCTACCTTGCAAATAACTCATACAGATGTTATATAATTCACATGCATTCAACAATTAAACACATTCAAGCTCAAAGTAAACATATTATCTACTGCTATAATTAGTAATCCATAGCGTTTCATAATAATTCATATACACAATGGAAATCATGATACATAAGAAACACAGTCATGCAAAACATGATTAAAGCATAATCAGATACTTATCTTCTAACAATGGTAGATTCCACCAACCAAGTGCATGCCTTCCATGAACCTCCCAGCCTTATACCACACTACTCATCAGCTCAACAGTGGGTCACCCCCGAGCTGGGACTAAGCTCCACCCCTAGGCAAGGAATCCTAGGCTAGGCTGAGGTTACAGGGAAAACAACACATAAAATCTGGAAGGATTCTTCCCAGGATGCCATCTTATGCCCACTACTATCAAACCTTCATTCCCCACATGCTTGTTCCACCCGAGAGTATACACCTTCACAAGCACAGTCCATTGGTGCTAACCTCCCTCTCTGGGTCTCGACAACAGGCTGGATCAGGAAGTCTCAGAGCCTGAAGCTGTTGCTGGACACTCTCTGGAAGAAACCTCTTCCAACAACATCCACCTCCCTCACCTAGAGAGAGATCACACACAAGCTCAATCACAACTCATGTTGGCCATCAAGCCACACACAATCCAGCTCTGCATGGTTACCATAGCCAACTGAAAATACAAACACGGCCTCTCAAACAGGCTCAACAATGGCTCGAGGCCTCACAGTGATGGTTCATAAGAATGCATGATGAGTAACTCCTGCAGGGGTCGACAAAGACTCCATGACTCAGAATGGAGGGTGAGACCGGCTCTTCAGAACAACACAGGATTTCCCACTGGTTCAACAATGGTGGAATGGTTCAAGGTCTTGGCTTCAGAACAGAGCCTCCACGCATAGGTTCGATCAGTCAGACAGAGGATGTGCCCGGACTATCAAAGACAATACGGATTCACAACTCTCATAACACATGCGGTATTCTTGCAGAGGTTGGGTTGGTCGTACTGTTCAACGCTCTCTACACGCTCAGGTAGTCGGGTGGAATGGAGGAGGAACCCTTGTCACGGCTCACCCTGGCCGTTTTATTCGCATGCGTCAGGGTTGACACTTGTCACCCATGAAACTGCATGCATTCCACCAGCACGAGTCTCCCTTGCATGTTCTCCCCTTGCCAGAAACTTAGGATAAAACATAAAATTCACATGTCTTTTGGGATAATATTAAAATATTATTCCCAGGCTTAAGCCCCCTAGGCTTATCCCCTAGGCTCAACACTTAGCCCATTTTCCCACCTTCAACCCCTAATTCCTTGCCCACCCTATGGATGCTTAGTCCCCCTTCACTCATTCATCGTGGTCGGTCTGCACATGACGGTGTTTATGTTTTATTAATTGTTCTGCATGATTACATATACAACAACAGGCTCCTGGCCTTCAACACTTAGGCTCCTTGGCCTAACAACACATAAGCCTCTAGCTTATAAGAACTCGGCTCACCAGCCTATAAATCATAATTACAATTCCTTTCAGAACATGGTTTACTACGGGGCTCGGCCTTGGGGACACTACACACTACTTCTCCAGAAGTAGCATCCTCTTTCCTCCAGTTTCCTGGAAGAGGAGTATCCATGGGTTTGCAGCCCTCCATGTGAAACTTACCCAATATCTCTCTTGCATACTTTCCTTGAGACACAAAAATTTCACCATCTCGCTGCCATATTTCCAATCCAAGGAAATAATGAAGAAGGCCCAAATCCTTCATCTCAAATTCCTTTGCAAGGTCCTCCTTGCATGAGTGTATCAACTGCTCATCACCAATCAGTATTAAATCATCAACATAAAGCGCAATGATCAAAAGGTTACCCTCCACCACAATTTGGTATAGGTTTGCATCTGCTTCACTTTTGGTGAAGTCCAATCCGATGAAATAGATGTCTATCCGAGTGTACCAAGCACGGGGTGCTTGCTTCAGCCCATACAATGCTCTCTTGAGTTTGCACACATGCGACTCTCTTTCAAAGGTCTCAAAACCTTCCGGCTGCTCAATGTACACTTCTTCCTCAATGATCCCATTGAGGAACACAGTTTTTACATCCATCTGATGAATGCGCCAGCCCATCTATGCTGAGAGTGAAAGGATGGATCTTATGGAAGAGTACCTTGCGACAGGTGCAAAGGTCTCATCATATTCTATCCCCTTGATATATGAGAAGCCCCAGGACAAAAACCTAGCCTTGTATTTCTCCACACTCCCATCAACAACTTGCTTTACCTTGTAGATCCATATCGAACCTACCACTGATTTATCAATCGGTCTTGGGACAATATCCCATGCACTATTTTTGACAATGGAGTCATACTCCTCTACCATAGCATCAACCTAAGTGGGGTCCTTCACTGCTTCCTGAAAGGAAGATGGTTCAATCACAATACATTTTCTCATGAGAGCCATGTATCCAGCAAAATGATCAGGAGACTGTCTCTGTCTGCGCTGTGAAGTAGGGGCTCCTAGATTCTGTGCAGCATCTAGTCTCAATCTATCAGCCGTCATGGTGTGCTTTCTGCCATTTCTGATGGATGGATCTACTTGAGTGGTTTCCTCCACTCCATGAACCTCTTCATGTGGCTGATCCACATCTTGAGATTCATCTTTGGGAACCAACAGTTCCTCTTCTACATGTAAGTCTAGCTCCCTCTCAAGCGACAGCCGTATGGATTTCCCCTCATCGAATTTTATATCCCGTCGCATAACAGTCATCTTACTGTTTGGAAAATACACATGATAATTATGGGGCGTTTCTGTGTACCCCACAAATATCCCAACTTCAACAGTCGGTTCCATCTTCTTTCTGGCATCCTTGTTCACATGCACAAAAACAGATGAGCCAAAAATATTAAAATGTGAAACATCAAGTTTCTTACCAGTAAAAGCTTCTTTAGGTGTACTCATGCCAATTACTCTATGAGGACAATGGTTCTGCACATAAATCACAGTATTGCATGCTTCTGCCCACAAATGCATTGGTAGGCCCTGATCATGCAAGATCGCTCGTGCTACACCCACAATCGTTCTGTTCTTTCTCTCCATGACACCATTTTGTTGTGGGTTATGAGGCGCTATGAGTTCTCTTCGAATTCCTTCTCTACTGCAGAAGTCTTTGAATTCGTTAGAGATGTATTCTCCACCATTATCGCTCCTTAGAGCCTTCACCTACTTCCCCGACTCTTTCTCCACCAATGATTTAAACTCACAGAACTTTGAGAATGTTTGATCCTTTTTCCGCATGAAGAATATCTAACATTTACGAGAAAAGTCATCAACAAAAATAACATAATACCTATGTTTTGCTGTTGAAGCAACCAAGAATGGTCCACACATGTCCGTGTAAATTCTCTCCAGGATCACCGAAGCACGGTTCTCCTTTTCATGAAAGGTGGACTTTACATACTTCCCTAGGGTGCACCCCTTGCACTGATCTGACTGAGCAAGTGTTCCCATTGGAAGTCCAATAGATATTTGTTGCATGATCTTTAAGGCTCCATGATGAAGATGGCCCAATATCCCGTGCCATAATTCTCCCTCATCCTAGATCACCACTTTTTTTTCCTTGCCTATCATGGCATTGCAGCCATCTACCTCCAACATGTAGAGATTATTAACTCAAATCCCTATCTTCTTGACTTGACCCATTGCTTTATGTCGCAAGTAGGCTTTACCACTGCTAAAAACAACATCATAGCCTCTGTCCTCCAACATTGCGACTGAGACCAAGTTTTTCTTTAGACCTGGAACATGCATAACATTTTTCAATTGAAATGGTTTACCTGAATCCCTCTGAAAGGTAATGGTACCAATACCAGTTGCACTGTATCATCCATCGTCGTCCATCTCTATATGCATTCTGAGATCTTTCTCCTCCAACTCAATGAAAGACTCTTTATCTCCCTTCATGTGGAAGGAAGCGCCACTATACAAATACCACATCGATCTCAATGCATTTGAAGCCATGCATGCGATCAAAGAAAAATCAAGATCAAATTGTGAGACAAGAACCTCACCAGTTGCAGATCCAACAACCTTCTTGTTCTTCTTCTTCTGTGGACAGTTAGTAGTGAGATGCCCATGTTCGTGACTGTGAAAACACTTCACTTTGGACAAATCCAGTTTCTTGACTTTAGACTTGGATTTTGATTGGAATTTCTTCCCTTTCCCTTTCCTTGCCTTGGCAGTCAAAGCACAATCCTCTTCATCATCACGCTTTGATGAATATCCATCTCTGGTGTTCCACCTAAACTCCTCTTCCACTAGATCTGACCATAGTCGTTCCCAATCCGAAAATTTTTCCCTTCCATTGACAAAGTCTTGATAACTGTGCCAACTGTTGGGAAGACCTAAGATCATAAAGCTCACCAAATCATCAGCAACGACTGTTATTCCCACACTTCCAAGCTCATCCCGACATTGGACAAACTTCATGAGATATTTTGGAATGGTGTCACCCTTCTCCATCTTGATCTTCCTGAGTTTATCTTTGAGCACCAATTTCCTATGGTCGCTACTGTTTTGGAACAGAGCTATCAAAACCTTCCACATTGCATATGGTGTGGTTTTCCCATGGAGACTTGAGACAATGTGGTCTCGTACTCCTTCCAACAGAATCCTCCTCGCCTTCTCCACTTTCTTTTGCCATGCATCAAGATTTGCAGTAGTATCTATCGCATCCGTCTTAGGAACATCGTTGCCAATGTAACCCTTCAAGCCATTGTCTTCAAGTATTGCTTCCTTCTTGTCCTTCCAAGCAATATAGTTAGAGCTTCCCTCGAGTGCATACTCCAACCTCAAGCCATTGAAAGACATTTTCAATCTTGAATCAAGTGTCGCACCAAGAAAATCTTGCAAATTCAAATGTTATCCAACCCAAAACTCAACTCCTGCAATCCCTCTTCCCTAGGAGGTTCACACCCCACCTGGGAGTAGCCTGAGGGAATTTCGCACCCTTCCTATGTGTATCTTGCTAACTTGCCTGGGAAGTTCGTACCCTGCTCCACTGTAGCCTGCGAGAATGCCAATGAAGTTCCAACCCTGCTTCACTGTAGCCTGCGAGAATGCCAATGAAGTTCGCACCCTGCCTTTGTCTAGGGTGCGAGAATTACTATTCCTGAAAATGATGGTAGTTTTCAATACTAGGGTTTTCACCTTGCTAGAGATGGGACCTACGAGAATGAAATCATGTTCGCACCTCACTTCCGTAGCTCCATGGCCTCCGTGTCTCTGATACCATGTAGAAATTTCAATGCACTTAATGTATTCCTGCGATTCTCCCGATTTAACAATTTGCGCCACTATTAAATACATAATCTCTTCTACTATTATTCTTGTGGAAAATTAAACCATGATCACAACCACAATCACAAAGTGAAATATCAATAACACATAACATGGAAGTTTTACTGGGAAAGCGTAAAGCTAAAAACCCCACTATCATATATTATGTATATCATGAATCATGAAAAAATCTCATACAAAACTCTAATCCAAGAGCTCTCAGTACAATACAATCGTCTCACACTGTCATACACAAATCAACAAATGGATGTGCCAATTTCCATGTCCAGACGGCTTTCCTCCTCTACACAATCTCTGCAATTCAAATTCTCACAATGATCGAATGACGAATTGCCTAGTTTGCACATGCTCATAAGCATATTCACTGCATGTGGATTATCGGGATATCAACAAAGCTTGTCCAAAGGACAATTTTCCAACCCCTTTTGTTGACGAGATCGTCGATGACTGTGCCAGCAGTGAAATCTTTTCCCTCATGGATGGATTTTCTGGCTATAATCAAATCAATATCGCTCCCGAGGACCAACATAAAACGACTTTTATTTGTTCTTGGGGTACTTTTGCCTACAGGAAACTTCCCTTCGGTCTGAAGAACACAGGTGCTACGTTCCAACGTGCTATGTCTTACGCATTTCACGATATTAAGCATATTGTTCAACCTTATTTGGACGATTTGCCAGCTCATTCTTTATGTCGAGTCGATCACCCTGCTCATCTCCGAGAAATTTTTGTTCGTTGTCGCTTCTATCGCATTCGCCTGAATCCTCATAAGTGTGTTTTTTGTGTAGAATCTGGACGTCTCCTCGGTTTCATTGTTTCACGCCATGGGATCCGGGTCGATCCTATCAAGGTTGAGGCGATTCTTAATCTCCCTCCTCTTTCTTCTTTGCGCCAGTTAGCAAACTTTCTTCGTCGTTTCATCCCAAATTACGCCGATATTACTCGCGGTTTCACACGTCTTCTAAAGAAAGGTTAAGAGTTTGTCTGGGATAAGGTTGCTAACAACGCTTTTGAAGCCTTAAAGTTGTACCTCACAAAAGCTCCTCTTCTTTTTCCTCCGGATTATAGTCGAGATTACTTTCTTTATCTAGCTGCTTCTGAGTATACTATCGGCATGGTCCTCGTTCAAGAGGATGATAACCACGATGAACATGTTATCTATTACTTGAGTAGAAGTTTATCATCCATGGAAATCAAGTACCAACATGTTGAGAAGTTGGCCTTGGATGCTGTCTAAGAAGTTCAACGTTTTCATCATTATATTCTCTCCAGGAAGACTACAGTGATTTCACACTGTAACCCCATGCAACACATATTGACACGTCAATTGCTGGGGGGCAAGTACTCCAAATGGATTGTTATTCTCCAGGAGTTTGATTTGGAATTCAATCGCGCCACGTCGAAGAAATCTCTAGTTTTCGCTGAGTTAATTTGTGATTTTCCCCACACTGCCATGGAAAAGGTAGTAGTTGATTCATTACCTGACGAGTCACTTTTCCTTATCAATACTGACGATATTTGGTACGGAGATATCATTATATATCTCCAAACTCAAACTTTTCGACCTGCTTTGTCCAGTAATGAACGACGTCATGTACGTTATCAAGCACGTCATTATATCATCCTTGGCGATACTCTTTACCGTCGAGGCATTGATTCTGTCTTTCGGCGTTGTTTGACTTTTGACGAAGCTGAGAAAGCTTTGAATGACTGCCATTCAGGAGCATGTGGTGGTCATATGTCTGGGTATGCTACTGCCCAGAAAATCTTGCGTGCAGGATACTTTTGGCCCTCGTTGTTTAAGGACTGCATTACTGCTGTTTAGAAGTGTCATGCCTGCCAGACCTATAATCAGAAGATTCGGTCGCATCCTGCTCCCCTTCATCCTGTAGTCTCAGTAGGTCCTTTTGCTAAATGAGGCATTGATTTCATGACATGTCACCCTCACTCGGTCGGGGAGCATGATTACATTATTGTAGCTATTGATTATTTCACAAAGTGGGCCGAGGTGATGCCGACATTCGACAATACTGGGAAGATTGCAACCTTATTCCTTTTCAAACATGTCATCACTCATTTTGGTGTTCCTCAGGCTATCATTACCGATCACGGTAGTCATTTTAGAAATAATATGATGTCTGAACTTACAGAGAAGTTGGGCCTTCGTCATGATAGCTCAACACCCTATTATCCACAGGCCAATGGCCAGGTTGAAGCCATCAATAAGGTTCTTATAACTATGATTCGATGGATGATAGGAATCCATAAAACTAGCTGGCACACAATGTTATTTTTGGCATTGTGGGCATATCGAACATCTGTTAAGTCTGCCATGGGATTCACACCTTTTCGATTAGTTTATGGCATGGAAGCCATTCTGCCAATAGAATTTGAAATACCGTCTTTGAAGTTAGCTATAGAGCTCTTACCTAGTACTTCTTCCGAAGAGGAACTTCTGTTGTATTTGATGTGATTAGACGAGACTTGCCGTGACGCTACTCTTGTAATAGAAGCCCAGAAGAAACGTGTTAAAGCACAGTATGACAAGCATGTCAAACCTCGTGTCTTCTCTGAAGGAGATCTTGTTCTTTTGTATGAACAAGATAAAGATGTCTTAGGAGCTGGGAAATTCGAACCAATGTGGCGTGGGCCTTATGTTGTTAGAAAAGTCTTGGAAAAAGGAGCGTATGAGCTAGTGGATTATGATGGGGTACCTTTGAGTGAACCCAAGAATGGGTTGTACTTGAAGAAGTACTATGCATGAGTTATTTGTGCACGAGTACTTGTATTTTATGTATCATACTGAGTGTGTGTTACTTTAGTTTTTCTTTTGACATTATCTGGTCTTTGCCCTTACGTGACGTTGTGTTTGATTGCCAGATGTCGGAGTATTCGCTACCTTATATTGGCTTCGTTGACGGTGCTAGCCGTAGTACTCGGAATCTAGCTTCCACTGCATGGGCAATCTATGCCCCGACAAACGAACTCATATCTCTACGAGGTATATGTCTTGGCCGAGCAACCAACAACATTGCAGAGTATAGTGCCGTGGTTGAATTACTGGTTGATGCTATTTCTTTTGGAATTTTCCATTTGGTGATTCGACTTGACTCGCAGTTGGTAGTATTACAACTCAATAATGTATATTATATTCGAAGTCCTACGTTATTAAGGGTATATTTGCGGATTCGCCTCTTGGAACGACATTTTGATTATATTGAATATCAACACATTCCGAGAAGTCTTAATACATTGACAGATGCTTTAGCTAATTATGTATTGGACAGGCATTTAAATCACTTATAAAATCAAACACATTAAAATGTACACAATGTAAAGTAAGCCGGTAGAACCCATGTATATATAACGATCAAAGTTTGTTTTTACAAAATGTGTCCGAAGACCAAAATATCAAAACTGAAGCCCATGGCTTCTACATAGTGACATCAATGATGTTCATGATAGCACACTAATGTCCTAGCCACTCTGCAGAGCAAGCGACCCATAGAGGCAGAGACTCCTACGGTGTGACGCTGATCGCGTTGTGGGATCTCCTCCAGAGGCATATCTGGAACATCGACCATCAGACCCTCTAAGTTCTGCTCCACTGTCAGATAGTCCTCGACATACTGGGGAACTGCTACTGCTGCCTCTCCTCGACGCTGAACAAGAGAACTACCAGCAGGTCTATATGCGTCAACGTCTGTGTTATCAACAAAATTTGGTGTTAGTCTTCAGATAAAAGTATAAAACCAAAAACATTTATATATGTTAAAAATCCAAAAACATTTAAAACCTTGAAAATTTTGTGTACTTCTTACCGATATCTCCCCACTGTGCGTCTTCAGGAAGTGCAAGGTCAGGATCACCGTGAAATTCCAAGCCATCGTATGCATAATCTTCTACCATCAGCACCTGGCCTTGAAGCCAGTCGAAGAAGAGATCGTCATACCTAACGATCGGTCCTGTCACATGTCTAGCCATGAGTTGACACCATCGTAACATCTGTGGATCCCTGGGACCCGGAAAGTGCCAATCAGCATGAAGCCTATACACTGGGACCCTCTCACAGAAGAAGAACACTATCAATGATCCATAACCAAACTGCTTTAGCTCTCCATGCCTACATTTGGTCAGTTGTTTTTTGAGACTGCGTAAAACTGCGTCAGCCCAGTTGAAGACCCGGGGCTCAGTACACTCGAGGGCATACTGAAAATAGATCTACAGAGCCATATGTTGGGCAGCACTTCCTTCCATCCGAGCGATAGTGAAGAGAATGGTACGGAGAGTTATATCAGTCACTCCCCAAATGGCCACTTTTCCTTTTTGTTGTTCAGCCTCAGGCACGCAGTACTCCCGACAATACTCACTCATTTTTAAGCCACCCCTTCGGCTACCAGTCAAACTGACGTAGGAACCTCGCCTGGATATCCTAGTCAGGAAATAGATATCCTCAATGTCGATCGTCAATGTGTGAGCTTCGACATTAAAAACCTGCTGATCCGGATCCCACATCCGGACTAAGTGTTCTAGCAATCAAACTTGGTCTCTCATGCCCAGTATGCAGAAATACTTCAAGAGACCGCAATCTCTTAAGGAAGCAAGAGTTGGAGGGTGGTTTTCGACGGTTGCATTATCGTCCTCATGTTCCCGTTCTCTCCATTCAAGCACCATTATGATGGTTATAAACCTGCATGGGGAAGATATGAAGATGATTAAAACTCTCTTTCATAGGATAAATTATTTCTTTTGGCTAAACATTATATAAAATTTTGAACTTTGCATTGTTTGCAGGTGGCCTATGGCACACAGTGTGAAATTCTCACATGCTGCCATAGGCCCACCTGCGAGAATGAAGCATTCTCGCAGGCCCAGTATGGGTAGCCTGCGAGAATCCTTCTACATGCATAGGGTTTGCAAAATGAACTTAAAACTTGAAGTTTAACCAATGAAATCATGAATTTGAACCATGAAAAGATAGAGAATAGAAAACTTACCAAAACACCACAGACGGCTCGAAGAATGATGGCTCGAAGCTCCCGAAAATCGACGATGAAGGTAGAAGGTAAAATGGAGGTTTTTGCACTCAAATGGTAAAAGGGGAAAATGATATGGTAAAATGGATTGTAAATTTATTTTATTTACTTTTTACCATGATAAAAGTGGGTTTTTTCATGTTTATTCATTATTTAACCCTAATTACTAATATGGAAGTGAGTAAATGACTTGCGGGTACCCAATGCAGATGATTATGGACAAAAACATTTTGAGGTGTGGTGTGTTTTTGTTTGGTTTCCTATGGTTTTGATATAAAACCTCAAGTGCCTTTTATCCATTCTTGCGCTTGTCAAAAATATAAGAATGAGATCGAGCGTTGTTTTATCTCTTTTCTGGGCTCACTATGGTTACATGAAAAAGGAACCCCCCTAGAGTTAACTTTAATCTCTTTTCACGACTCCCTAAACATGAAAATATTGTCGAGCGATCTTGCTATTCTCACGCTCGTTAAAGTATTTGAAAGTTACGCGTCCTTCGAGTGATAGTTTAACCCTTTTTCAGTCTCGTTGGACTATTGTACGAAAAAGGCACTGAGAGAGTTCTCTTTTGAGTGTTTTTCCAAACTCTATAATCCTGAAAAACCTTCGAGTTTTCTATCTCTGGACTCGTTAAACAAACATTGA
>ML802365.1:84059-112242 GCA_009831015.1 Picea engelmannii
TTTCATCTTTGTGTTAATTGGCAGTAAGTGTCGCTCTTGAACATGACACCCCCTATTCATCATTTGAAGCTGGTTTGGGAAATCCATTTGTCTCTCATTCGATTCAATAACAAGGTCTTTCCATGTGTCGTCTTTGAGTCAATACTGCCAAATCATTGATGGTGCCATTCATATGTTCAAGAGCAGTCCAAACCTCTATTGAGTCGGCCATCTGCAGTTATCCTTTCACTCTGTGTCGGCCTTCCCTGTGTCCAAAGTCCAATTGTCATATACTTTGTTTCACTTTCAAACTCTGTTACTCATTTCGTGTCACTGATGGGGGATACATCAAGGCCCTCCTATGACGAGTCTTGTTCTGTCGACTTCAGCACATTATCTGGAATCAAGACTTAGAAATTATTTACTACCTTGAAGCTTGCATGCCTCAATGGCAAGTTTCTCGCTTTCGAAAGTGGGTTTACATCATTGACCCCTGATCGAGAGATTCCGTTGAGTGTTCAACATCAACTCATTTATTCACAGTCGATGGATTGTACTATAGTACCTTGGGAGTCATTAACATTAATGATGATTTCCCTCGCACTTGTTAATGGTATACATCAATGACCGGTAATCAAGTGGTTTCTACCATGTTTGAATTTGACACATGTAATCACATGGTCAGATTCGTACTTTGGGCAACGAGATTGAAGACCCTGGATATTGTCTTTGTGATCCAGGTTGCGATGGAGTATGCATAATTTGCGAAACATAGATCCACTGTGTATGTTTCGTGGCTATGTCGTCTTGACTAAAATTTGTCGCATAGATCCACAGTGTATTCAGGTGGCTGTGCTCTATAGTGACAGCATGGATCCACAGTGTATGATTGGTGGCCATGACCTTGGTTTACGATGTCATCAGTCTATGATCTGAGTATGGGAATTCCTACCTCGGAATTGATATACATGATATTATGCTGATGTTTGGATGTTTGCAGGTCTCTGATTAGATGTGCTTTTGGTTCTTGACACACACATGCAGCTTACAAAGTCTATCGACTGTCACTGGTTCCGCTCTCAGACTTTGGGGGGAATTCTATTATCCACAAATTTGTTCATTGTGATGATGTCATGATGATGTTATGATGATGGAAAATCAAGCTCTTTACCAAGAACACTTTCCTGAGAAAAGTTACAGTTGTCTTCTTCCAGAACTCACACTTTTGAAGAATGTTCGCAGGCTACTTATATATTCTCCTGCGAGAATGCCTGATTCTCGCAGGCTACATTAAGCTGGGGTGTGAACTTCTCGCACTGTACTCATTGTTAGGGTGCGAACATGTTATTAAAGGGGAAAAATATAAAAATCTCGAACCTTCTAGAAGGGAATCTTCTAGAAGGATGAGTTGGCTTTCGAATGGTTATTCAGGTGCTGACATTCCAGATATCTTGGGATCATTCCCTATCCAAGTAACTAATCTATATTCTCCTATATATTGAGGAGATTTCTCATGGAAAGGGTTAAGTTAAGGGAAGTTAAGCAAGCAACAAGTAAGCAAGAGTTTGATTAGAGAATTAGTGCAAGACTGTATGGAGGACTGATGCTACAGCAGCTAGAGACAATAGCAAGGTCATCACAAGTGGTTGATTTTCTTCATGCATGAGCAAGTGTGTGTGCCAGATCTAGGAGCCATCGAAAGGAGACCTATCACATCAAGGCTCAGGTTGTAAGTTTCACTTTCAATTAATTCAATACAACAATATGTCCCTTTCCCATAAAGATAATGTCACTTTATTACATAACTCCTTGATCATATGTATAGACTAGTTATTGAATATATTAACCTGCCTTTACTTCGATTGGTTCGTTCTGTTGTGATTTGAATGAAACAAGAGCATTGAAGCAAATCTTGGAACAACATAGATTTAAGTAAAGCGTTCATAAGGTATGTCCATGATCCTCATCTCTCAGTTCATTCAATAGTCTAGATCTAGGGAAAGTGTATTATTCTGTCCTGTTTTGTTCTAGATCCAGGTGGATCTAGGGAGATCGGTTTGTGTCCGTACTCACGGATTTATCCTATAACACATGGATAGGACTCTTGATATGAAATATCTAGGAGCAACAAAGCAAATTTTGGGAATGGAGATATTAAGAGACATGAGGAATGATAAGCTTTGTTTGTCACAACATAAGTATGTCGAGAAAATATTTTTGAGGTTTGGTATGAACAGTGTGAAACCAGTTTCTGTACCTTTATCTTCTCATTTTAATCTTTCTTCAAGTTTATGTCCTAGTACAAAAGAAGAAAATGAAAATATGTCTCGAATACCATATGCTAATGCAGTAGGAAGTTTAATGTATGCGATGGTTAGTACAAGACCAAACATTTCACATGCAGTTGGGGTTGTCAGCAGATATATGGAAAATCCAGGTAAAGAGAACTGGGCAATAGTGAAATGGGTGCTCCGGTATCTGAGGGGCACAAGTGATTACTATATCAACTATAATAGTGGTTGTGAGTTAGTCTATGGATATGTTGATTCTAATTTTGTAGGTGATTTGGAAAAAATGAGGTCAACTTCAAGATATGTCTTTACTCTTGTAGGTGGAGCTATTAGTTGGATGTCAAAGCTACAGATCATTGTTTCTTTATCCGCTATAGAAGCAGAATACATAGCTACTTCACATGCTTGGAAAGAGGCATTTTGGTTAAAATGTTTGTTTGGTGAGTTTGGAAGGATGCAGGACAAAGTAAAGCTACTTTGTGATAGTCAAAATGTTATTCATTTGGCCAAGAATCCAACCTACCACAGTAAAAATAAACATATTCCTATTAAGTACCATTTTGTAAGATAGGTCATCGATGAAGGTGGAGTTTCTCTTGAAAATTTTTATACAAAAGAGAACTGTGCAAACATGTTCACAAAACCAGTACTTTTAGAGAAGCTATGATGGTGCTTAGCTTCTCTTGGCTTGCAGAAAAGGTGATGAACAGAAGAAGGAGCAAGGTATTAGGTTAATTGTTGTCAAGGTGGATGATTTGAACCTAGGGGTCATAAGTTTCAAATAAATGGTTGCTTTTGTCACTCCTTCAAAAGGGTCAGTTATAGATCATTTTACTTGAGTGATGTGCAATTAAAGGTAAAGTTGAAGTCTTATGTGCTTGAATTCAAAGTGAATCAAACCTCTTTAGTCTTCCTTATGTGTGATATGTCATTCTTGCATTTAACATCCTATGTGCGAAAATTCATGGAAAAACAACATAAGAACGTAATACACATAATGGATATGACACTTCCCTTGATAACAGAGTTCACCCAATGTGGGATACTTCTCTGGGTCATCCTCCAAAGCCTGACCGCTTTATTCTCCTCATTGTAATGATGTCTCTCCTTTACAAGTTGTAAGGCCAAAGTCCATTTTCGGTGACGACAACAAGAGATCAGAATTGTAGAAATTTCAATACACTTAATGTATTCCTGCGATTCTCCTGATCTGACAATTTACGCCACTATTAAATACATAATCGCTTCTACTATTATTCTTGCGGAAAATTAAACCACAATCACAAAGTGAAATATCAATAACACATAACACATAAGTTTTATTGGGAAAGCGTAAAGCTAAAAACCCCACTATCATATATTATGTATATCATGAATCATGAAACAATCTAATAAAAAATCTAATCCAAGAGCTCTCGGTACAATACAATCGTCTCACACTGTCATACACAAATTAGCAAATACATATGCCAATTTTGTGTCCAGACAACTTGCCTCCTCTGCACAATCTCTACAATTCAAATTCTCACGATGATCGAATGACGAATTGCCTAGTTTGCACATGCTCATAAGCATATTCACTGCATGTGTGATCAAATCACAATTGATAGCCAAACTGTCCCTTTAACCTGTTATCTCAACTGGGTCTCCACTGGATCTAACATCCGTGTAGTTAACCATGGCGAATCTTCAGTTTCATGTGAGTTCACTGATTAATTGAACTCTCACTAGTGCATGTTTAGTTACAACTAATACAACTGATGTTAACTCACTTAACTACACTTATGATTCTGTTACAAATCCAACTCACTTAGTTATGAATGAAATAATAGATTAATATTTATTGTATAATTTATTTAAGGGAAAAATAAATTAGACACATGTTTCTTGTTGACTTTTCAACACTCCCTCTCAACAAGAAAGGTATTATACTTCACCCCAATCCTGTCTCTATGATATTCAAATTTTCTCCTAGTGAGCGCCTTTGTCAGAATGTTTGCATCCCGATCTTCCATAGGAATGTATTGAAGCAACATGATCTTCCGCTGCACACAATCTCTGAGATGATGATACCGGATATCTATATGCTTAGATCTGTCATGAAACACATGATTAATCAAGAGTTTAATGCAACTCTGATTATCACAATAAATCACTATCGGATCTAAATGAGAACCAAACAAACCAACCAAGATCTTCCTCATCTAGATAGCCTCACATGCAACTTGACTCGCTGCCATGTATTCTGCTTCCGCTGAGCTGAGTGCCACGAATCTCTGTTTCCTGCTATACCAAGAAACAACTGTAGATCCGATACTAAAGATCCCCCCTGATGTGTTCTTTCTGTCTATTGGGTTGCCTGCCCAATCTGCATCTGTGAAGCTATGCAACTTCACCTCATCTGTCTGTCTGTACCATAATCCATACGCAGATGTGCCCTTCAGATATATCAGAACATGCTTACCCAGCTTCCAAAAGAGTTTGGTAGGCTTAACCATCGCTTGACTTAGCTAGTTAACCGCATAGAAAATGTCCGGTCTTGTGTTCACTAAATACATTAGTGAACCCACTAAATGTCGATAGACAGTAGCATCCACTACTTCTCCAGAAGTAGCATCCTCTTTCCTCCAGTTTCCTGGAAGAGGAGTATCCATGGGTTTTCAGCCCTCGATGTGAAACTTACCCAATATCTCTCTTGCATACTTTCCTTGAGAAACAAAAAGTTCACCATCTCGCTGCCATATTTCTAATCCAAGGAAATAATGAAGAAGGCCCAAATCCTTCATCTCAAATTCCTTTGCAAGGTCCTCCTTGCATGAGTGTATCAACTGCTCATCACCAATCGGTATTAAATCATCAACATAAAGCACAATGATCAAAAGCTTACCCTCCACCACAATTTGGTATAGGTTTTCATCTGCTTCACTTTTGGTGAAGCCCAATCTAGTGAAATAGTTGTCTATCCGAGTGTACCAAGCATGGGGTGCTTGCTTCAGCCCATATAGTGCTCTCTTGAGTCTGCACACATGTGACTCTCTGTCAAAGGTCTCAAAACCTTCTAGATGCTCAATGTACACTTCTTCCTCAATGATCCCGTCGAGGAACGTAGTTTTTACATCCATCTGATGAATGCGCCAACCCATCTACGCCGAGAGTGCAAGGATGGATCTTATGGAAGAGTACCTTGTGATAGGTGCAAAGGTCTCATCATAATATATCCCCTTGATCTGTGAGAAGCCCTGGGCCACAAACCTGGCCTTGTATTTCTCCACACTCCCATCAACAACTCGCTTTACCTTGTAGATCCATCTCGAACCTACCACTGATTTATCAATCGGTCTTGGGACAATATCCCATGCACTGTTTTTGACAATGGAGTCATACTCCTCTACCATAGCATCAACCCAAGTGGGGTCCTGCACTGCTTCCTGAAAGGAAGATGGTTCAGTCACAATACATTTTCTCATGAGAGACATGTATCCAACAAAACGATCAGGAGACTGTCTCTGTCTGCGCTGTGAAGTAGGGGCTCCTACATTCTGTGCAACATCTAGTCTCAATTTGTCAGCTTCTGTGGTGCGCTTTCTGCCATTTCTGATGGATGGCTCTACTTGAGTGGTTTCCTCCACTCCATGAACCTCTTCATGTGGTTGATCCACATCTTGAGACTCATCTTTGGGAACCAATAGTTCCTCTTCTACATGCAAGTCTAGCTCCCTCTCAAGCGACAACCGCATGACTTTCCCCTCATCGAATTTTATATCCCGTCGCATAACAATCATCTTATTGTTCGAAAAATACACACAATAATTATGGGGTGTTTTTGTGTACCCCACAAATATCCCAACTTCAGTAGTCAGTTCTAGCTTCTTTCTGGCATCCTTGTTCACATGCACAAAAACAGATGAGCCAAAAATATTAAAATGCGAAACATCAGGGTTCTTACCAGTAAAAGCTTTTTCAGGTGTACGCATGCCAAGTACTCTATGAGGACAATGGTTATGCACATAAACCACAGTATTGCATGCTTCTGCCCATAAATGCATTGGTAGGCCTTGATCATGCAACATCACTCATGCTGCACCCACAATCGTTTTGTTCTTTATCTCCGCGACCCCATTTTGTTGTGGGTTATGAGGCGCTATGAGTTCTCTTCGAATTCCTTCTCTGTTGCAAAAGTCTTTGAATTCGTTAGAGATGTATTCTCCACCATTATCGCTCCTTAGAGCATTCACTTGCTTCCCTACCTCTTTCTCCACCAATGCTTTAAATTCACAGAATTTTGAGAATGTTTGATCCTTCTTCTGCATGAAGAATATCCAACATTTACGAGAAAAATCATCAACAAAAATAACATAATACCTATGTTTTGCTGTTGAAGCAACCGAGAATGGTCCACACATGTCTGTGTGAATTCTCTCCAGGATCACTGAAGCACGGTTCTCCTTTTCATGAAAGGTGGACTTTACATACTTCCCTAGGGTGCACCCCTTGCACTGATCTGACTGAGCAAGTGTTCCCATTGGAAGTCCAGTAGATATTTGTTTCATGATCTTCAAGGCTCCATGATGAAGATGGACCAATATCCTGTGCCATAATTCGCCCTCATCCCATCTCACCACTTTTTTTCCCTTGCCTATCATGGCATTGCAGCCATCTACCTCCAACATGTAGAGATTCTTAACTCGAATCCTTATCTTCTTGACTTGACCCGTTGCTTTATGTCACAAGTAGGCTTTACCACTGCTAAAAACAACATCATAGCCTCTATCCTCCAACATTGCGACTGAGACCAAGTTTTTCTTCAGACCTGGAACATGCATAACATTTTTCAATTGAAATGGTTTACCTGACTCCCTCTGAAAGGTAATGGTACCAATACCAGTTTCACTGTATCGTCCATTGTCGCCCATCTCTATATGCATTCTGAGATCTTTCTCCTCCAAGTCAATGAAAGACTCTTTATCTCCCATCATGTGGAAGGAAGCATCACTATCCAAATACCACACCAATCCCGATGCATTTGAAGCCATGCATGCGATCAAAGTGAAATCAAGCTCAAATTGTGAGACAAGAGCCTCACCAGTTGCAGATCCAACAACCGTCTTGTTCTTCTTCTTCTGTGGACAGTTAGTAGTGAGATGCCCATGTTCGTGACAGTGAAAACACTTCACTTTGGACAAATCCATCTTCTTGACTTTAGACTCGGATTTTGATTGGAATTTCTTCCCTTTCCCTTTCCTTGCCTTGGCAGTCAAATCACAATCCTCTTCATCATCACATTTTGATGAAGATCCATCTCTGGTGCTCCACCTAAACTCCTCTTGCACTATATCTGACCATAGTTGTTCCCAATCCGACAATTTTTTCCCTTCCATTGACAGAGTCTTGATAACTGTGCCAAATCTTGGGAAGCCCTAGGAGCACCAAGCTCACCAAATCATCAACAACGACTATTATTCCCACACTTCCAAGCTCATCCCGACATTGGACAAAATTTGTGAGATATTTTGGAATGGTGTCACCCTTCTCCATCTTGATCTTCTTGAGTTTATCTTTGAGTGCCAATTTCCTATGGTCGCTACTATTTTGGAACAGATTTGTCAAAACCTTCCACATTGCATATGGTGTGGTTTTCCCATGGAGACTTGAGACAATGTGGTCTCATACTCCCTCCAACAAAATCCTTCTCACCTTCTCCACTTTCTTTTTCCATGCATCAAGATTTGCAGTATCTGTCACATCCGGCTTAGGAACATCATTGCCAATGTAACCCTTCAGGCCATTGTCTTTCAGTATTGCTTCCATCCTGTCCTTCCAAGCAATGTAGTTAGAGCTGCCCTCGAGTGCATACTCCAACCTCAATCCATTGAAAGACATTTTCAATCTTGAATCAAGTGTTGCACCAAGAAAATCTTGCAAATTCAAATGTTATCCAACCCAAAACTCAACTCTTGCAATCCCTCTTCCCTTGGAGGTTTGCACACCACCTGAGAGTAGCCTGAGGGATGTTTGCACCCTGCCTGTGTGTATCCTATGAACTTTCCTGGGAAGTTCGTACCCTGCTCCACTGTAGCCTGTGAGAATGCCAATGAAGTTTTCACCCTGCTTCACTGTAGGGTGAGGGAAGTTTGCACCCTGCTTCACTGTAGCCTGCGAGAATGCCAATGAAGTTTGCACCCTGCCTTTGTCTAGGGTGCGAAAATTACTGTTCCTGAAAATGATGGTAGTTTTCATTACTAGGGTTCACACCCTGCTAGAGACAGGACCCGCGCGAATGAAATTATGTTCGCACCTCACTTCCGTAGCTCCGTGGCCTCCATGGCTCTGATACCATGTAGAAATTTCAATACACTTAATGTATTCCTGTGATTCTCCTGATCTAACAATTTATGTCACTATTAAATACATAATCTCTTCTACTATTATTCTTGCAGAAAATTAAACCACAATCACAACCACAATCACAAAGTGAAATATCAATAACACATAACACATAACACAGAAGTTTTACTGGGAAAGCGTAAAGCTAAAAACCCCACTATCATATATTATGTATATCATGAATCATGAAAAAATCTCATACAAAACTCTAATCCAAGAGTTCTCAGTACAATACAATCGTCTCACACTGTCATACACAAACCAACAAATACATGTGCCAATTTTCGTGTCTAGACAGCTTGCCTCCTCTGCACAATCTCTGCAATTCGAATTCTCACAGTGATCGAATGATGAATTGCCTAGTTTGCACATGCTCATAAGCATATTCACTGCATGTGTGATCAAATCACAACTGATAGCCAAACTGTCCCTTTCACCTGTTATCTCAACTGGGTCTCCACTGGATCTGACATGCATGTAGTTAATCGCGACGAATCTTCAGTTGCATGTGAGTTCACTGATTAACTGAACTCTCACTAGTGCATGTTTGGTTACAACTAGTATAACTGATCTTAACTCACTTAACTACACTTATGATTTTGTTACAAATCCAACTCACTCAGTTATGAATGAAATAATAGATTAATATTTATTGTCTAATTTATTTAAGGGAAAAATAAATTAGACACATGTTTCTTGTTGACTTTTCGACAAGAATGTGATCAGGAATGTATACAGTTTCACAAGTTCTCATATGCATGAGGCATCCATGATGCTGACATGGACATCATTCCCACATACTCAATACATAAAAAAAAGGAATAATAAAATATGACCCCCATCAACATGGATCCATCAAAATCTTGAGATCTTCTGCTCAGATCCAAGAATAAATATGCATCCCATACAAAGATCCTCAAACCAAGAGATTCATAACTGCTTCATTGGCCACTTATCATGCAAGTTCCACAATTTATCTGTCACATATAACTGATTGATTTGATGTGAAAGAAGAGAAGAGTATAATAGATAGAAGGAATAAGTTGATCTTGTTGCCTTGCTTGAGCCTCTCTATGCTCCTTCAGACCTATAACACGCATGTTATGTTGCAACATTTAATGAAAAAAATAATAATAATGAAAAGTATGCTTACATTGGCTTCTCTAGAACTTATCTTTCTGATTTGAAGCTCCGCTGCAAAAACAGACCTCGTCATTGGATTCACGTCTCTGAATTACCTAAAAATGACTGTCAAATCATCTCCATCTGAGTTGGATACTTTCAAGCCCAAGAGACACCTCTGTCTCGGTTACTGTGCCACTGCCTCTGCAATAAATGACTCATTTTGGAGTTAAGATACAATATATTTTCTCAAATCAGAAAAATAGCATCACCACTGCATTCGTGGCATCATTTTATCTAAAAATGACTGTCTGCATGCCTTGATCTGAGTTGAACACTTCCAAGCCCAAGAGACACCCTTGCCTCTGTTTGCATGCCAAAATCCATACCAAGATGTACATTCCGTACAGGCGCGCTAAGACTCACCTCTCGTGCTCGATGTTTTTTCAAATGCACTGGCGAAGGCCTCCTTATATAACGTTTTTGTGGCGGTTAAGAAATAACTAAGTCGGTTGGTGAAGTGGTTATTGGTGGCTATGTTTGGGCGTTGGTTGGCGGAGGTATCGGGGTCGAATCCCATGGGCCTCCCCATTTTAACTTATGGTTATAATAGATCTGGTGACTAGGCTAAAATTGGTGGACCATTTGTTACATGTGGCAGATGGTTTACAACAGTTTTGGCGCGCCCTACCAAATTTGGCGGGTGACCACTTAAATGGCAGAAAGGTTATATATAATGGCAGATATGGCGGAGTTGTTAAAAAAAGACATATATATGGAGGGTCGCATGGTATAAGCATAGGACTAGGGGTTGGGCTGAAGGCTTAGCTCCTTCCCTTGGTGCCCATCAAACCTTTACACTTTAAATATTATTTGAAACATATTATAAACAAGTAATATGGTGTGGTGTAGTGGTAGTGTGGATTTGTGGGGCCTTTGGGCTAGTGAGAGGTCATGAGTTTGAATCCGGTGGAGTGATGAAAAATTTACCCAACAACCATTGGAGGGGTGCCAGGTGGCAGCCCATGACTGGGCCACGTCGCAACATATAACTTGTCCACAAAACTGCCACTTGTCATAATTTGATTTTCTCATGAAACTGACACATGTCATCACCTAACTTTCCCATGTGTCTATCATCCTTGCCATGTCATCTTTCCAACTCATTTGTATGGACGTGCCATGTGTCACCTTGACTTTTGCCTTTTTGCACCAAGTTTGATTGAAATTCGAATGCATATAACTATTGATCTGTAACTCCGTTTGACAAACCGTTTGCATCATTAGAAATATTGCGATGGGCTCTTCGCGATTATTCCCTTTTCACTGAGTTTTAGGAACTTTAAATTTTATCCCTTTTCTACCTGTTGAGGCCATTATGAGCCTCCTGGAACACTTCTGAAACTTCTGTGGTGTTCCCTAGATCCATATGGATCGTGCCTTCCAACTGAAAGGACTTTTGGTCCCCAAACGTCATTACATTATAAGTTTCATGTCCATTGGACTTACAATAAGAAACCCATACCCAAACTACCTCACAAGGCCTAACAATTTCAACATGTGCCAGAAAAAGAAGTGATATCAACAATTATCACTTTTACACAATACCCTTCTATGCGGTCTGAATCACAACATGTAATTTACAAAATATGGCCACTCTCGACTAACTCAAGAATTTTCTCCATTTGTTGAATCATTTTTCTAAACATGTCCTGTTTACCGAGTTGTCCTTTCTTTGGTAGTTGGTCTTCTCCTGGTGGTGGATTTTCCTGCAGCACTTCCTGACTGGATGTCTCCCTCGGAGATGTTTTCCTGGTTTTCTTGTCACTCTTTGGATGTGGATATGGATGTAAGGCCCAACAAGTGGCTTCATGATGCCCATCTCTGCTAAAATGGTTGTAGTAACCTTTCTCCTTCAGAGGTGCATTCCCGCTTCTCTTTTTCATGTGTGGAAAGAAATCTTCCATCCTCGTCCTTCTCTTGGTTGCCATAACATTCCTACACAAGGATTTTCTCTTCCAACACTGGGACACTGCGTGGTTACTCAATCCACAAAAATTGCATGGTCTTTGATGCCAAAAGCTCTATTTTATATGATTAACATGCTTATAATCAAATGACATTTTAGAGTTTCGAGATTTCTTATACCTCGGTGATTTTCCTCTGGAGTCAGAATGGAAAGAAGAGATAGTATCAACTTTTTCATTGTGATGCTCATCTCTCCCTGGAGATATCTCGAACCCTCGATTATGAGAAGTTGTGCTCTCGGCCTGCATTGAATCAAATTCATCTCTTGATGAAATGTTGACCCCTGGAGTCTCAGTGATTGTCCCGGGGTCTTATTCTCGAATAGTTTTGGAGCTTTCTCCAACATCCTTTGGGACATAGCCTATCCTGGCACATCGAGGCCAAACCACTACCTCGATGGGATCCACAATACCTTGGCCATTGGTTCCAAGGCCTCCTCCTTCATATCCTATTTTTCTCATCAACTTTAAGCCGATGCAAGAAGCATTTTGTTCAAGGATTTCAAAAGAATCATTAGCATTAATCAAGAAAGGAACTACACGTGGTTTATTTACCTCCACCTCAAACTGAGACCCTTGGTCTTCTTCTTGAGATGTCTCCAGTTGTTCCTAGTGAGAAGTATCAATGGAAGATGCTTCTAGGAATCCTCCTTGGTTTATGGATGCATGTAGGTCATCTTCATTTGCTTGAAAAAGTGTTCATGCATTTGCAGTGTCATGCTCGCACCCATAACTGGTGAAGTTTCCATGGTCACAAGATGGTCTTATCACCGTATCATTCATAGAGCCTTCCTCTGTTTGCATCTTCATGGCTTGTAACTTCTGTTGCAACCTTTGGTTCTCTTCTTTTGCAACATGCAACAATGTCTTCAATCCAACATTCTCTACTTGAAGCATTTGGTTGAGCTCCTGAAGCTCATCGAACCATGACTATTTTGGTGACCTTGCCATCCTTAGCTTCAACACCTGCAATTAGTATCAAGCCTGCTCTAATACCACATGATCTGAACCCAGGGGTGATAAGTTTCCAATAATTGGTTGCTTCTGTCACTCCTTCAAAAGGGTCAATTCTAGATCATTTTACTTGAGATATGTGCAATTAAAGGTAAAGTTGAAGTCTTATGTGATTGAATTCGAAGTGAATCAAACCTCTTTAGTATTCCTTATGTGCGATATGTCATTCTTGCATTTAACATCCCATGTGCGGAAATTCATGGAAAAACAACATAAGAACATAATATACATAATGGATATGACACTTGCCTTGATAATAGAATTCACCCGATGTGGGGTACCTCTCCGGGTCATGCTCCAAAGCCTAACCTCTTTGTTCTCCTCGCTATAATGATGTCTGTCCTTTACAAGTTGTAAGGCCAAAGTCCCTTTTCGGTGATGGTAACAAGAGATTAGAATGTGATCAGGAATGTATACAGCTTCATAAGTTCTCATACTCATGAAGCATCCATGATGCTGACATGGACATCATTCCCACATACTCAATACATAAAAAGAGGAATAATAAAATATGACCCCCATCAACATGGAGCCATCAAAATCCCGAGATCTGCTGCTTAGATCCAAGCATAAATATGCAACCCATACAAAGATCCCGAAACCACGAAATTTAGAACTGCTTCATTGGCCACTTATCATGCAAGTACCACAATTTCTCTGTCACATATAACTGATTGATTTGATGTGAAAGAAGAGAAGAATAGAATAGATAGAAGGAATAAGTTGATCTTGTTGCCTTGGTGTAGCCTCTCTATGCTCCTTCAAACCTGTAACACGCATGCTATGCTGCAACATTTAATAATAAAACAACATAATGAAAAGAATGCTTACATTGGTTTCCCCAGAACCTATCTTGGTGATCTGAAGCTCTGCTGCAAAAACAAACCTCGTCATTGGATTCACATCATCGAATTACCTAAAAATGACTATCAAATCATCTATATCCAAGTCGGACACTTTCAGGCCCAAGAGACACCTTTGTCTCGGTTACCATGCCACTGCCTCTGCAATAAATGACTCATTCTGGAGTTAAGATACAATGATTTTCTCAGATCAGAAAACTAACATCACCACTGTGTTCGTGGCATCATTTTACCTAAAAATGACTATCTCCACGCCTTGATCCGAGTCGGACACTTCCAAGCCCAAGAGACACCCTTGCCTCGATTTGCATGCCAAAATCCATACCAAACCGTACAGTCCATATAGGAGAACTCGGACTCACCTCTCATGCTCGGTGTATGTCTGAATGCACTGGCGAAAGCTTCCTTTTATAGCATTTTTGTGGCGGTTAAGCAATAACTAAGTCCGTTGGTGGAGTAGTTAGCGGAGGCTAAGTTTGGGTGTTGGTTGGTAGAGGTCCTGGGGTCGAATCCCACGGGCCTCCCCATTTTATCTTATGTTTATAACAGATCTGGTGGCTAGGCTAAAATTGGCAGACCGTTTGTTACATGTGGCAAATGGTTTACAACAGTTTTGGCCCAAATTTGGCGGGCGACCACTTAAATGGCGAAAAGGTTATATATAGTGGCGGATATGGCAGAGTTGTTAAAACAACGACATATATATGGAGGTTCACATGGTATAAACATAGGACCAATGGCTGGGCCAAAGGCTTAGACCCTTCTCTTGGCACCCATCAAACCTTTAAACTTTAAATATTATTTGAAACATATTATAAACAAGTAATATGGTGTGGTGTAGTGGTAGTGTGGATTTGTGGGGCCTTTGGCCTAGTGAGAGGTCATGAGTTTGAATTTGGTGGAGTGATAAAAATTTTACCCAACAACCATTGGAGGGGTTCCACGTGGGAGCCCATGACTGGGCCACGTGGCACCATATAACTTGTCCACAAAACTGCCACTTGTCATAATTTGATTTGCCCATGAAACTGACACATGTCATCACCTAACTTGCCCACGTGTCTTCTATCATTTCCAAATCATCTTACCAACTTAGTTGTACAAATGTGACATGTGTCACCCTTGCAGTGGTGCCATGTGTCACTTTGATTTTTGCCTTTTTGCACCAAGTTTGACTAAACTTTGACCGCTTATAAATTTTGATCCGTAACTCTGTTTGACGAGCCGTTTGCCCCGTTAGAAAGCTTGTGACGGGCTCTTCGTGATTATTCCCTTTTCAATGAGTTTTAGGAACTTCTGATTTTTTCTCTTTTCAGCCTATTGAGGCCATTTTGAGCCTCCTGGAACACTTCTGGAACTTTTGTGATGTTCCCTAGATCCATTTGGATCAATGGAGATTGTTGGGATTTGGTGACAACGAATTCCTCTAGGAATGGATTTTAGATCCTATTATTCAACATTGGTTGTAACTAATGGGACCAAGTTAGAATATGGGTGAGAGCACATTCAATAGTCAGTTCTTATGTAACTATGTATTTCTATAAATTCATTTATGCCTGTAGAGGCTGAGAGTGAGTGAGATGTATGAGTGAAGTTGTTGTAAATCTCCATGATCTGAATAATAAGACAATTGATACCTTTGCTTGGTGGATGTAGCCCAAATCTGGGGTGAACCATGCAAAATCTGTGTTTGTTAATCTGCGTGATTGTTGATTGTCTTATGTGAATTATGTTTTCCTCATTTGCAATTCTAATAAGTTATTGTGGAGGAGTGTGCTTCTGCAAAGAGACCCTGCGTGGAGAGAGTTGTGAGCTTTCATGAACAATGCTATGTTTCCCCGTAGAATACATGGGGCAAGTACTTGTGAAGTATTTTGAGCACAACCAAGCGGACATCACAATGTTTGGATTCATGTTCGACATAACATCTCTCCACATGATATTCAACATTGAGTTGTCTTTGGTGGTATAAAATCAACAGGTTAACTACATCTGACTTTCATCGGTGACGACATCAAAGTCAGCTGCGGCGAAATCCTAGAAGAATCAAATTAAGACAAACAATTATGTAGAATGCAGATTTAATGTGTGGTGTGATATGTTTTAAAGTGTGTATTAAAGTATGTAATAGTGTTATATTTGAGTTTGTAAAAATGTATAATGCAGAACCAATTATGAACATAATATCATGATGAAATCGTTAGTTTTGGAAGCCTCGAGAACACATTGTTGATTTGATTATGTTTATGGTTTATTATAACACCGACGGGGTTTGTTAAGCCAAACACAACAATTACATGTTTTGTATGATCAATTACTGAGTACACTCAGTAATTAGATTACTTACTTAGATAACTATCAAATACATAGTTAGCTCTCTATTTGATGACTTGGTATCTAGACTATTCTTCAGGGTAGCCATGAATTGTTGATCCTACAAATATATTATTGATGGTCTGAAGCAGTTGTATATGTGATGAATGAATTGGTAGCTCAAAGATGATGGGGGTATGTTATAAAACTGATGGGGTTTTTAAAGCCAAACAAAAAAGTTACAAGTTTTGTATGATCAATTACTGAGTACATTCAATAATTAGATTACTTACCTAGATAACCTTCAAATACATAGTTCGTTGTCTATTTTATAGATTGAAGTATATCAATATGATGACTTAGTATCTAGACTATTCTTCATGTAGCCAAGAATTGTTGATTCTACAAATATATTATCAGGTCTGAAGTAGTTGTATCTCTGTGTTGAATGAATTGGTAGCTCCAAGATGATGGGAGAAAAAGAGCGATGTCTATGAAGTTCAAAGGTGGATGTAAGTGCTAATGAAGATCATGTCAGACAAATCCAAAGTGTTGTAATTTTATTTTGTTTGATATTTGTAATTTAAGGAATACTGGAGGGTGTTGGAGATATTGCTTACAATATAATTAGTTAGCAATTGGTTTGTATTTTTTGGAGGTTGTTGAGAGATTCTCTCAACCTCTCTCTCCATGTTTGGAATAAGATGGATTTGACAACATCTATATAAGTGTGATGTATTCGGATTGATGTGTAATGAAAAATAGATTTTGTGTGCATCTTGATTTCCATTTCCTGGTAGGGAAATACCTTGCTTGAATCTCTGATACCAACTGTAAAAGGAAGTTGTATGAAACTCCTTAGCATAAATAAAATATATCAATTATATGAAAAACAAATACCAAAGAACGTTCAAATGATTGGAGCTTGAAAGGGAGTCGAGTATGCATTGCTCTTGAAATCCATCGATCATTTGGTAAACTGAGAAGTATGTTGATTATCAAGGCCGTGAGAGGGAAAGGGGTATTTGAGCAGCTGCTTAGAACAAGAGTCGGAGCTAGTGATAACCCCACCTGTATGTGTCATAACACGCTCAACAACTTCGAAAAAGTTATGTTCATCACCACCCTCAACATGCAACTCAAAGATGGTATCTAGCCATTCCTGAAGATTGGCTAAAGCATTCTCATAGATTGCAAGGAAGCTGAATCCTCTTCCACATAAGCTAGCTTTCTAGATAGATCTGAACACAGTTGATTGGAAGATTGAAGTTCTGAATTCCTTTTCGCAATAGCCTCTTCCAAAGGGGTCTTATCTTTGTTGAATATGCCAACGAATTTCCCATATTTGGTAGATATGAGCAGATTTAGTGGAGCCTATTTTGTAGTAGTTTGTTCAACTAAATCTACCAATTTGGTATGAACGCACAAGTTTAGAAAATAGTTACAACCAAATCTACCAATTTGATATGAACGCACAAGTTTAGAAAATAGTTATGTAACTAATCTAATGTTGTTCATTATTTATGTAATCCTGTAGAGGCAGACAAGAGTGTGAGTGAGCTACTGTAATCTCCATGATTTGAATAATAAGACAATTGATACCTCTTCTTGGTGGACGTAGCCCAATGTTTGAGTGAACCACATAAAATCTATGTGTTTATAATCTATGTGTGATTGTTACTTATCATGTGATATTTGTGTTTCCACATTGATGAATACAACAAGTGGTATCTGAGCCATTGGAGATCCGTGAGGCCAGATCTGTGGTGCTTATCACGAGTTTATAGAGAGCAGGAGTAGTGCCATTCCAAACCGTGGAGAAGGAGTGCTATCCGTTTTGTGGTAGCGCTGTTGTTCAAATCAGCGCTGGGGAAAATAGATGGAGGAAGCGCCGATTGAGTGCGCACTTGCGTTTGTTTCCAAAATCAAATTCAGCGCTGGGATGACGTCATAAGGGGAGCACTATGTCTGCCACTTCCTACGCCCTGGGACGTGGTCTGCCACTATTGACAATGACGACTCCCTTTAAAACAAGGTCACGATCTCGTTTTTTAATTAAGTCGCCTGTTTTTTTATGGAGTGAAAAGAGTTTAAAGTATGGTGGTTTTTAATTAAGCACGAGATATGTTTTTTTTAGAAGGATCGCATAAGAGTGGATGATGCTTAAAAGGTGATTCTTTTATGAATTAAGAGTGGTATGAATTAAGCGTGAAGGTGGATGCTTAAAAAAATGTGTTTTTTATTTTCATTTTAAATAAAAAGTGTGGTTTATATATTGACATTTAATATTAAACTCACATTAAACCTTTTATTAAATTTTTTTTTTTAAACCTTTTGAGGATTATACCTTTATTTATGCACATATAAAGGCTTTCTTTTATAAGCATTGGTGTTTTGAAAATATTTTTCTTCTACTAATGGTGAAAACTCAGAGTGCCAAATTCGAAATCGAGAAGTTCAATGGCAAGAACAATTTCAAGATCTGGAAGGTGAAGATGCACGATCTGCTCGTGCAACAAGGCATGGTGAAGGCGCTTTTGGGAAAAGCAAAGAAATCCATGACCATTTCAGATGATGAGTGGGATGAGATTGATGTGAGAGCACTGAGTACCATACGTGTGTGTTTGGACGATGATGTTATGTTCAACATTGTCTCAGAGAATACAACAACCGGTTTATGGACGAAGTTGGAAAGCTTGTAAATGATGAAATCCTTGATGAACATGATCTTATTGAAAAAGAAATTGTATAGTTTGCAGCATGAAGGAAGGAACGAAAATAGCTAATTATTTAAATACTTTTAATAGTCTTTTATTCTAGTTGGATAGCATGGGAGTGAAATTTGAATCTGAAGATAAGACAATTACATTATTGTGTTCTTTGCCCGCATCATGGGATCACTTTTTTACCTCTATTATTTTCAGTTCAATAGAAAGTATTGAGTTTGATGTTATTGTTGGAGCACTGCTGTCTGAGGAAACAAGGAAGAAAACCAATTTAGAAACCTCTACATGTGAGGCAATGATGGTTAGAGGCAGACCTAAAGAAAGAGGACACGGTCAAAGGGATTTCTCTAGATCAAAGTTGAAGGGAAAAAAGAGCAAGCTTAAGTGTTGGTTTTGTGGAAAATATGGACACCTAAAGAAGGACTGTTGGAAGAGACAATAAGCCTCCAAAGATGACCCTCCAAAATAAATGAAGGAAGCAAACAGAATTGAAACAGGTTCAGCAATAGGTTCATGTATGACTGATGAAATTTTATCAATTAGTATTGGTCCACATCATGATCAACAATGGTTATTAGATTCTGGTGCTTCAAATCACATGTTTCTTCATAGACATTGGTTTATTACCTACGAGTCTATAGATGATGGAATTGTTTACATGGGAAATGATATATCATGTAAAGTTGGGGGAATTGGTAGCATGTGAATTAAGATGTTTGATGGAACTGTTAAAATACTAACTGATGTGAGACATGTACCTAAGATTAGAAAGAATCTAATTTCTTTGGGAGTCTTAGACATTGGAGGATATAAGAGTATTGTTCAAGGTGGAGTTATGAAAGTCTACAAAGGAATCCTATTGGTTATGAAAGCGAAGAGGGTTGGTAACTTGTTTCTGTTAGAAGGAAGAACTGAGTCAGATCATATGACAACAGTATATGAGAACAACAGTAATTATGTTCGACTGTGACATCAATGGTTGGGCCAGATGAGTAAACAAGGATTAAAGGTATTATCTGATCACAAGTTACTTCCTATTCTAAAGTCTTTAAAGTTAAATTTCTACAAGCATTGTATTTATGGAAAACAGAATAGGCAGATATTTAAAACCGGAAGACACACCAGTGAAGGAATCCTTGATTATATCCATTTTCATGTTTGGGGACCATCCCCTACTATTTCATATGGAGGATCATCATATTTTGTAACTTTTATAGATGATTTCTCTAGAAAGTTTTGGGTCTATATGTTGAAAAGTAAGGCTGATGTATTTACAATTTTCAAGCAGTTTAGAGATTTAGTGGAAAAGATCACCGGTAGATCCATTAAATGTTTAAGAACTGATAATGGTGGTGAATTTACATCAATGGAATTTTAGAACTATTGCAAGGAGTTTGGGGTTGATAGGCATAAAACCACTACCTATACTCCTTAGCAAACTGGAGTTGTTGAACGCATGAACATGACTCTTCTAGAGAGAGCAAGGAGTATGCTTAGTAATGCCAATTTGCAGCAGGAACTATGGGCAGAAGCTGTAACTACAACTTGTTATATCTTATTTGGTGTATCGATCACCATCAACAACAATAGAGTGCAAGATTCCTGAAGAGGTATGGAAAGGTCACCCTTGTAATTATTCTAATCTTAAAGCTTTTGGTTGTGAAGCCTATGCTCTAATTCCAAAACATTAGCATTCTAAACTAGATCCAAAATAAAAAAGGCTTATCTTTGTTGGATATGGTGATGGTATTAAGGGGTATAGGTTGTGGGATCCTACTGCCCATAAGATCACCATTAACAAAGATGTAATATTTGATGAATCACCTCTCATCAAATAAAATGTAGATGTTCAAATGAAACAGGAAGAAGTACCTAAGTATCAACAAATTTAGTTTCAAACCAGTTCAAATATAGATGCAAGTGAACATGAACAAGTTTCTGAAGATGTTCATGACGAGTTTCCATAGGAAGACATGGTTGATGATAACAATCAATAGAATGTGGATGAGCCACAAACTTCCCTATGGAGATCTACGCAGGTGATAAATCCTCCAAGAAGGTATGATGATTTTGTTTCGTTAGTTTCTTTAAGTACTAATGATGATGAACCTTCGTGCTATTAGGAAGCTGTGAAGGGTTCTAGCAATGATAAATGGAAAGAAGCAATGAAGGATGAAATGAAGGCATTAGATAAGAACGCAACATGGGACCTGGTAGAACTTCCAAGAGACAGAAAAACTGTAGATTGCAAGTGGGTCTACAAGATGAAGAAGGGTGTTGATGATAAGGTGGAAAGGTACAAAGCAAGGCTGGTTGTGAAAGGATATTCTCAGAAAGAAGGCATTGAATTTCATGAGATTTTTTCACCATTGGTTAAGTTTGTTTCAATTCGAATTTTGTTAGCATTAGTTGCATTACTTGATTTGGAGTTGGAGTAGCTAGATGTTAAGACTTCGTTCTTACATGGAGATTTGGATGAGGAGATCTACATGGAACAACCTGAAGGGTTCGTTCTTAATCACATAAATAAATTTGTTTGGAGGCTCAAGAAATCATTGTATGGTCCGAGGCAGTCGCATAGACAATGGTACAAGAAATTTGACTCTTTCGTGGTGAGCCAGAATTATACAAGGAGTGAGTATGATCATTGTGTCTACTTTAAGAAATTTAATAATGGCATATTCATTATCTTAGTATTGTATGTTGGCGATATGCTTTTAGCAAGAAAAAACATAACTAAGATCAACAGGTTAAATGCTCAGATGGCTAGAACGTTCAATATGAAAGATCTAGGAGTAGTAAGGCAAATTTTGGGAATGGAGATATTTAGAGACAGGAGGAATGGTAAGCTTTGGTTGTCACAACAGAAGTATGTTGAGAAGATACTTTTGAGGTTTGGTATGAACGATGTGAAACCCATTTCATTCCCTTTGGCTTCCCATTTTAATCTTTCTTCAAGTTTATTTCCTAGCACAAAAGAAGAAAAAGAATATATGTCTCGAATACCATATGCTAATGCAGTAAGAAGTTTAATGTATGTGATGGTTAGTACAAGGCCAGACATTTCACATGCAGTTGGGGTTGTCAGCAGGTATATGGAAAATCCAGGTAAAGAGCACCGGGCAACAGTGAAATGGGTGCTTCAGTATCTGAGGGGAACAAGTGATTACTGTATCACCTATATCGGTCGTCCTGAGTTAGTCTGTGGATATGTTGATTCTGATTTTGCAGGTGATTTGGACAAGAGAAGGTTGAATTCAGGGTATGTTTTTACTCTTCTAGGTGGAGCTATTAGTTGGATGTCAAAGCTATAGAAAATTGTTGCTTTATCCACTACAGAATAAGAATACATAGCTGCTTCACATGCTTTCAAAGAGGCAGTTTGGTTGAAAGGTTTGTTTGGTGAGTTTGGACGGATGCAGGACAAAGTAAAGTTACTTTGTGATAGTCAAAGTGCTATTCACTTGGCTAAGAATCTAGCCTATCATAGTAAAACAAAACATATACCTATCAAGTACCATTTTTTAAGAAAGGTCATTGATGAAGGTGGAGTCTCTCTTGAGAAAGTGCATACAAAAGAGAACTGCACATACATGTTCACAAAACCAGTATTTTTAGAGAAGCTATGATGGTGCTTGGCTTCTCTTGGCTTGCAGAAAAGGTGATGAACAAAAGAAGGAGCAAGGTATCAGGTTAATTGTTGTCAAGGTGGAGATTGTTGAATATGCCAACGAATTTCCTAGATTTGGTAGACATGAGCCGATTTAGTGGAGCCTATTTTGTAGTAGTTTGTTCAACCAAATATACAAATTTGGTATGAACACACAAGTTTAGAAAATAGTTATGTAACTAATCTAATTGTGTTCATTATTTATGTAAGCCTGTAGAGGCAAACAGGAGTGTGAGTGAGATGTTGTAATCTCCATGATTTGAATAATAAGACAACTGATACCTCTTCTTGGTGGATGTAGCCCAATGTTTGGGTGAACCACATAAAATCTCTATGTTTATAATCTGTGTGTGATTGTTGATTATCATGTGATATTTGTATTTCCACATTGACGAATACAACAACATTCACCTCTTACAATGATTTTCTCACTTGAGATATCCAATTTTCCAGTTGTCTAATCCATTTTTGGTGAAGGGTGAGAGGCCAATCTCTCTATCTCTGTGAAGTCATCCATCAAATCCACTTTTTCTGACTCCAGAGCCTTATCAGTTTCTTCATTACCAGGACAATTTCTTCCCCACAATGCTATAGAGCTTTGTTTGACCAAGGCCAGGAGACCTTTCAAACATGTCAAAACCATAGATGAAAGTCTCTTGGCACATCGTCTAATTGCAGAAACTGCATTTGCAACAAACTTTCTATTTGGATCTCTAATATAGTCCCGAAACTCTAGAAATATTGTTTGAATAGATGATTCCATTGCAATGATATATAAGATATCCAACTTGATTGTTCGCATATGGTATGTATCAGAAGACCGCACAAAGAAATCTTCTAAATATGGCTCAAATAAGGAGGGCATTTCTCCAACAAATGTTGCCAGATTTGATAGTACTGTGAATCATAAGAAGACTTGAGAAGGAACAAAAGAGGCTTCATAATTCTTCTCACATCCAGTATCCATAATCCAGTGGAATCCGGTAGTAGCAACAACAACCCCACTATTTTGACTCCCTAAAAAAGGTGATTTGCATTGCAATAAAAGTTTCATATCAATAAAAGGTGATAGTAGGAATAACATCTTTGACTTTGATGAATCACTACTCGAGGAGGTCGTCCTTGATAACTTATTTTGTTAATCATTTCTTTAGTGGATAGAAACTAGGCCCTTTGATGGTTGCAACTTATTTCCCATTTGATTATTCCATAAAAAATAGTCAAAAAACCTTTGAAGGATGTGCGATCCATTGATAGAATATGCAGACATCGAACCTCAAACAACTCTCCAAGAGACTGATGATGATATGCCATTCCAAAACTAGTTCCATCTATGCATTCCACATTGTTATACATTTCCTTTGTCAATGAAGAGTTAAATACGAAGTTTGGCTTACATGAGTATGCATGGCATATAGTGGTAGGAAGCGAACATGGAAAACATGATATAATAATATATATTTTTTCTTTTGGCATGGCATAGAGTAATGTAGTAGACATAACCCAAAAAGGCTTTCTATAACATTTATGTAATAATTATATATAAATTTTATAATTAGAAAAAAAAAGAGAGGCAGGAAATATATCTTTGAAAAGTGAATGATGAGTACAAAATATAATAGCTGGAGGAGTGGGAAAATGGGTTATATTTAGCAATAGGTCAAGGTCCGCAATAATTATGTTAATTATTTAGTTTATTTGGCCAAATACCATATCAATTTTATAGAAAACTTGTATTGAACTTGTTTTCATTTGAATGAACCTATAACCTGTCCAACATATATAACTTATTTATTATTCTTAAGACAATACTTGTCATAATTTCTAAAATACTCTTGAATGAAAATTCCTAAGATATTATCAAGTCATTTAAGGACCCATTAGATTGACGAACTTTAAAACATGCAACCAGAGTCAGCAATATGGAATGGGGGAGCCTCTCAATGCTTTGTTGGCTAAGTATTGTTGACCGAATTTGTGGTCAACAATACTTATTCTCACATTACACATGTGGCCCCTTTATTAGACCGACCACTATTACATATATAATTAATCATTGACATCATATCATGAACTTTTATGCATCAAAACATGAGGCCATTTACATATGTAAATACTTTTGGGATTTGGTGACAAAGAATTCCTCCAAGGATGGATTTGAATCCTATTATTCTGCGTTGGTTACAACCAAATAGACCAAGTTAGAATATGGATAGGGATTGCATTTAATAATCAATTTCTTGTAAATGTATATAAATACATGAAATCCCATAGAGGTAGAGAGAGACAGAGTGAGAACTTGCAAGTCTGTTTTAATTTCCATAATCTGAATAATAAGACAACCGATGCCTATGATTGGTGGATGTAGCCCAACGTTTGGGTGAACCATGTGAAATCCTTGTGTTTCTTATATGTGTGATTGTTAATTATCATATGTGAATTGTGTTTTCCGCATTTGCAATTCTAACAAGTGGTATCAGAGCTACTGTGTTGGAGATCCGTGAATCGAGATATATGGTTCAAGAAGGTGAATTGAGGGGGTGTTGCAGATAGAAATTGAGTAGAAAGTCATCGATGCTCCCCAGGCAGTGTTAGAGGCGCGTCGACGCACTCACACTTATAGAATTGAAAATTTCGTGAACTACGTGCACCCGTATCATACACTATAGAGCGTCGACGCTCCCCCATATACATTTAAGGAGATCTAGCGCTCCCCTATCTACACTCAGGGAGCGTTGATCTTCAAAAGTAGCACTCCCCCACCCATTATGAAGGAGTGTCGATTTCCCAAGGAAATATTCGTATGATGTTTTTTAAAAGGCTAATGTATAGAGTTTATTAAGTGATTGTCTTTTTTATGATTATGCATACGGAGGATAAAATATAGTATTTTAAAGGAATACCTTTTATGTGAGGTGGATATCGCGTGGATGTTATGTAAATTAAAGTGGATACAAAAGGTTTTATGAAATATATAATTTTTTTTATTATTTTAAACCTTGTGTTGTTATTATTTAATCTTATTAAGGATCCACATTTAACCTTATTTATAATTCCTCCACATTTAAAAGGACTTTTTATAAGCAGTGGGTATTGGGAGATTTTTTGTGCCAATGGCTAAGATGCAGAGTTCGAAGTTTGAAGTTGAAAAGTTCAGCGATAAAAGTAACTTTGAGCTCTAGAAGCTCAAGATGCTAGATTTACTGGTGCAACAAGGGTTGCAAAAAGCATTGGTAGGAAAGTCAAAGGAACCAACAACCATGACGAATGAGGAATGGGAAGATATGTGAAATCTCTTAGTACCATTTGTTTATGTGTGGCAGATGAGGTTCTGTTTAATATCGTAGGAGAGGATACAACATCAGGCTTATGGAGAAAGTTGGAAAGTCTATATATGACGAAGTCCTTGACGAGAAGAATCTACTTGAAGAGACAATTGTACATTTTGAGGATGAAAGAAGGTACAAAAGTTCCTGACCATTTAAATACCTTCAATACCCTTATAGTTCAATTGACTAGTATGGAAGTTAAATTCGAAGATGAAGATAAGGCTATTACACTATTGTGTTTGTTGCTTGAGTCTTGGGATAATCTAGCCATCTCTATTATCTTTAGCTCAACAAATGTTTTAGATTATGATTATGTTGTGGGAGCTTTGTTGGTTGAGGAGATGAGGAGAAAATCTAGTAAAGAAACCTCAACTTCAGAGGCGATGTTGATCAGAGGTCTAACTAAAGAGAAGAATGAGAGAAGTTTTTCTCGATATACTAAAGAGAAGAATGAGAGAAGTTTTTCTTGATATAAGTCAAGACACATAAATGGTAAAGAAAAATGCCGGTACTATGGCAAAACTGGACATCTCAAGAAAGATTGTTGGAAGAGAAAGGAATCTGAGGAAAACTCTATGAAGAAAGAAAATTTGGTTGTAACAAATTCAAGTATGATTGATCAAGTTTTATTTATTTCTAGTAATTTACAATATCAAGAAGAATGGCAGTTAGATGCAGGTGCCTCCCACCACATGTGCTCACATAGAAATTGGTTCATTTCTTACCAATCCGTTGATGAGGGTGTAGTGTTTATGGGAAATGGTATTCCATGTAAATCTGTTGGGGTTGACAGTATTAGAATCAGGATGTTCTATGGTATTGTTAGGGAATTAATGGATGTTAGATATGTACCTGAGCTTAAATCAAATTTGATTTCATTGGGAGTGTTGGATTCTTGTGGATATAAGTATACAAGTCAAGGTGGAGCACTCACATTGTCGAAAGGTAGTTTAGTAGTGATGAAGGCAACAAAGGTTGATAACCTTTATAAGCTAGAAGGGAGTACTGAAGTAGCATATGAAGTGACAGATGTATGTTCTTGTTTATGGCATAAGAATCAAAGTCATAAGAGAAAGAAATAATTGCAGGTACTGGTAAGCGGTAAATCATTTCCAGACTTAAAATCTTTGTTTTTGAATTCCTTCTTGTTTTATATCTCTAGAAGTTATGATGGTGGTATAAAGGGATGTGTGTGGGATCCTACTTCTCACAAGGTCATCATTGACAAAGATACAGTATGTATGGAACAACCAAAAGGGTTGATTCAAGATCGCAACGGTAAATTTGTTTGCATGCTAGATAATTCATTGTATGGCCTATTGCTACCCAGAAAAATATACAAGAGGCTTGAATCTTTCATAATGAGTCAGAATTTTTCAAAGGGTAGGAATGACTATACAGTTTATAATACATTCACAATCTTGATGTTATTTGTTGATGATATGCTCAATGCAAGCCAAAGCATGGACAAAATCAGTAAGAAAATGACTCAGGTGGACAGGACAATTCAGATGAGGGATCAAGGAGCAGCAAAACAAATTATGGGCATGGAAGTATAGAGATATGGTAATGGTAAGCTTTGGTTGGAGTTCAGTATGAACATTGTAAAACCGATATTTATCCCTCTTGCTTTCCATTATAAGTTTTCTTCAAGCATAGGTCCTGTCTATAAATAAGAAAAGGTTATGTCTCAATAGAATGTCTGTTGTATGTGATGAAATGGTTAAGACCAAATGTTTCACATGCTAATGATGTTGTCATATACATGACAGATTCAGGTGTTGCATTGAAATGGGTGCTTCAATGTTTGAGAAGAAAAAATGTCACCTATAATGGTTACACTAAGATGGTCTATGATAATTGTAATGTACATTTTACTGGTGTTTTGGATAGGAGGAGATCTATCACTAAATATGTCTCACAACACAGTTGTGGAAGACATGTTGGAGGTGGAGTGATCCCTTAGGAAATCCAAACTCATGCAAGTCACATAGGCGAGATCATGAAACCAGTTTTATTAGAGACGCTGCAGTGGTTCTTGGCTTCTCTTGACTTACAAAAAAGGTGATGAACAAAAGGAAGGAGCAAGGTATCAGGTTAATTGTTGTCAAGGTGGAGATTGTTGGGATTTGGTGACAACAAATTCCTCTAAGTATGGATTTAGATCCTATTATTTTGTGTTGGTTACAACCAAATAGACCAAGTTAGAATATGGATAGGGATTGCATTTAATAATCAGTTTCTTGTAAATGTATATAAATACATGTAAGCCCGTAGAGGCAGAGAGAGAGAGAGAGAGAGAGAGAGATGTTGATACTGAGAGGGGGTGAATCAGTATCAAGTACAATTTAAAACCTTTTTCAACTTATACTTAAACCATTCAATTATATCCAATTAGAAATGAACAATAGTATAAGAGTTACACCAATACACCACAATACATCATGCACAATATATGAGAAATA
>ML802365.1:118724-143866 GCA_009831015.1 Picea engelmannii
ATTGGGAAGCTATGGTTGAGCTATATTATGTGGAAAGTGATATGGACCCTAAAAACAACAACTGGGAAAGGATCAAACCATGTGATTTTCAGATTTGATCTGAAACTTCTAAATTCAGGGGCTATTATAAAAAGGCCTCAATTTCCACCTAGATCACCATTTCACTTGGTAACACTACTAATAAAATAGAAATGGGATGAGATGGGAATTTCTTCACAGTTCATGAGAATGTTGGCAGTGACATGTCCCTATACTCAAGATGATTTTAAGAAAACAATCACAGATGATCTGAGACAACAAACAACTACTAATGCAACCATGCAACTTTGATAGTGTACCTTCCTATCTTTGTATCTACATGAGGCACTAGATACTAAATAATGTCTCTACATTATTACAAAATAGATGCTTGACCAGTGCCATTGAGAATTCAATACATTTTAAGGAAAGGTTCCCTATTGAAGATTTGGTGGCTTAGGCTTGTTATTCTTGTGTATGGGATGAAAAATATATGTTGGATTAGAGCTATTACCCTTGTGTATGGTGTATTAAGTGGTATTTGATTAATCAAATTGAGGATGAAAGCACTGAGGTTGCACTTTGTTGAAAGAAACATTTCCTTTATTTATTGCATGCTACATTTGGAAGTTGGCAAATGTCAATGCTTTCAATTCAATGTTTTTTATCCAAAGTGTCTTAGAAACCATTTAGCACACATAATGAAGGCCAACTTTGGCACCCTTTTGAAACAATCTATTCCTTATTTATTGGTTTATGATATTTGTAATATCTTGAAATTTATGCACTTAAATATACTGAAACTAGTTTTCAGGAGTATAAATTAGTAATATTGATAGTTCCCAAGCCAGGAAGAAAGAGGGAAGGGAGATAGGAAGAAAGGAATTACGTTAATGCACTGAAATGGAGAAAAAAACCATGTTCTATGGAATTTACTGATAGTTTAAGTATAAAATAGAAATGATGCGTACATTTGGTTGTTGCATGACTATGTTTTGATTTATATACACGTTGAAATTGCATTTTTATATTTCATAAGTGGTTTATTACACTTTGGCATATCTCTAGACTCTCATACCAGTAGAAGCAGATGCAAAAGTGGATCTTGTGGATCTTTACACACAAGCTGTAAATTTCTGGGTTATGCTAGAAAACTTTCTATTATATCATCCATCATATGGCATATGAATTCTATGATATATTAACTAGGCCATCATGCGAGACAGGGAAGAACACTTCTTTACAAAAAATTCACCAAGACTTTAAAGGTTTAATAAAGTGAAATATTAGCCAAGATTTTACAAGATTTTATAATTCAATGAAAGATTCGCCAAGATTTTACAAGATTTTATAATTTAGTGAAAGATTCGCCAAGATTTTACAAGATTATATAATCGACTAAAAGATTCACCAAAAAATTATATATACATATTATATTATTGATAAAATAGCCTTCAATTTTTCCTATGTATCATGGGTATTCACCCAATTATTATACATATAAATTTAGGGGGGGTTCTTAAAATCACCACTGATGTGAATTTTCTTTTCCGCATTTACAATTCTAACAAATACAAAACTTGGATTGATTAACTAGTTAAAGGTAACAGAGATTGGTATGATAAACAATGTCTCATCAAAATTCTAAATCTTGTTAATATTGAGATCACTAGTAGTGTTTCATAAAATAAAACTCATATGAAAATCGCATGATAACACTAGTCCACTACCTAAAAAAAAACTACAATAAATTATGACATGCAACAGTCTATAAAAGTCATTGAAAGAGCTTGTAGAAAATCAATTCATACTTGGTCATGAAATCGAACAACTACAAGAGGCTCATTAAAACAGTGCAATAGGGTCCATTAGGATTGAAATGGTCAAAGGCCAACATGACACGCTTAGATCCTTACTTCCTTATAAGGTCAAGGTTATAAGATCCTTACTTCCTTATAATGTCAAAGTTATAAGGGAACTGACCTTAGATCCCTATTTTTAATTTCAAATGGTGAAGGTTATAAGTTCGGCCACAAATGATAGCAAATTTCAAATGGTGAAGGTTATAAGTTCGGCCATAAATGATAGCAATGGGAGGCTCTCTTATGCAGTAAACATGGTTATATATGAATACAAAATTTTTCTTGAGTATCTAGTTAAGGGTAACAAGGATTGGTATCATAAACAATGTCTCATCAAAATACTAAACCTTGTTAATATTGAAATTGTTATTATGTTTGATAAAATAACACTCATATGGCAATCACATAGTAACACTAATTCACTACTAGAAAACTACAATAAAGAAAGGCATGCAACAAGTTGTATTGGTCATGAGAAGAGTTTGCACAAAATCTATTCCTACTTGGCCATGGAATTGAGCAACCACAAGCAACTCATTGAAACAATGGCATAGGGTCCATGATGATTGAAACAAAGGCTCCACACGTGAAGAATGCAAAGTAAGGGAGTATGAAATGACCAGCGATGTGGAGGATGCATAACAAGGGAGTATGCAATTAGCAACAAGATGGAGAATAAAGGTTTGGGTGGACAAATGAATGAACATTTATATGTACTAGCAAGCCAATGTTTGAATGATCTAGAAAGCAGGTTGAACAAGCATTTGAATGAACCAATGTTTGAATGGATGAGGGAATGAATATTCCCTACAACCTTCGTTTAGTTGAACCATTGAACCGGGCGAAGGAGTTTCTGTTCATGCAAACGATGGATAGAACGAATTTTCATTCGAATGAACCAACGAACTGGAAATTAGATTGTGTGCAGGAGGCAAATTCGAGAATGAGGGAGGGGGAAGAAATTAGGTTTGCTAAGCGTTCATTGATTAAGGGGAAGAAATTAGGTTTGCATGTATTAGACATTGATTTGAATCGCCACCTTGATGTTTTGGTTGCGGCGTAGATCGATAATATGTGTAGTGGAACTAATGGAGATGGGGTGTCATGCGGAAGAGACGAGTCATTGAAAGAGAAGGTTGTCGAAAACAAAGTAGTATCCGAGGCCCAAAAAGGGTCAAATTGTTGAGAATTTGTCCTATTCCTTTTATAAATAAGTTAAAAAATTATAATATCATTGAGTCGAGAGGTGTTCCAAGGCAGATGTTGTTATAAATTTTCCTTTGCTTCTTCAGCATTTTTGAAACTAGTAAAATACATTCTGAAACTAGTAAAATAGATTGTTTGGTTTTACATAGTTTTCATGTTTGAGCAAATTCTCATTTATGCAAGTGCTAGTAGGGTTCCTATCTTGTTCTCTTAAGAATGATCTTTTTTTAAATATGTTCATAAATTTGTAATTGAATGAAAGTATTAATTGTGAAATTTGGAGTTTTTCTTTATATAATGGTGTTAAAAAATTGTGTGTTTAATAACACACTTAGTTATGGTTTTCTTATCATCTTGAATAGTATCAAACAAAACAACAAACAAGTCAATATTGTTCATCATTTATATAATGGTGTTAAAAAATTGTGTGTTTAACAACACACTTAGTTATCGTTTTCTTATCATCTTAGATAGCTTCAAACAAAACAAACACAACAAACAAATCAATATTGTTCATCATATTATCAAATTGTAACAACAACATTATTAAAAAGAACAAAAATCTTATTATCATTAATGAATGAATTAAATTAAAAAAAAAAAACTTATTTTTTTCAATAAAACAAAGCTCCACCTTAATCTACTATTATTCAATGTTATAATAATAAACACTCACAATTAATAATAAAATACTAAAATAGAAATATTTGGAAATAATAAAATAGAAGTATTTGAACATTTTGAATAATTTCAATTTTGTATCAACAAACCATTATTTTTCATAATATATGAAATAATCACTATTCTCCATAATATATGAAATATCATGATCGTGACACTATTTTCATAATATATGAAGTATCAAGGTCCTAATTCCATTTTGTTTTTTGAAAATATCAATGAGCCACTCTTTTACATTTAACACATTTAACCAATGATTATATTTCGTAACAAGTGCTTGTAGGTCCATACTTTTGAGTCACAACCAAAATTAAAACTTTAATGACAAGATTTTGAATTAATATACTTGTGAGTATAGTGTTAGATATGACAAACTACAAACTCTGTATCGAAACATTTCATAAAACAAATATTTTTTTCAAGTTTTGCATCTCTATAAATCAAGAGTTAATATAGATATAGGTTCTTCTAAAAATAAGTACAATAAATGTTTAATTTGTTTAAGGGAAAGGAAATTTAAACCATCAAAATCACTCGATAAATCCACGTTGTCAAGGCCACACCACCAACCTTCTTAAATACGTCTATTTTTTAACCTTGAATTGATTTTAGAAAAAAACCTTAAACGAATTATAATAAATGTTAAATAATATTAAAATTTTATTTTTTTAATATTTTAAATGTTATAAAAAAATTATAAGTCTTTAAACAATATAATATATTTAGGTTGATTATCTATCAATTACATAATTCTAAACATTTTATTTTTGGACTTTTTTTTGCAATCATCACACAATTTTCTCTGATCTACAAGGCATACAAACTCCTCACAGTGCAATTGCAAAGACCGCACGACCGCACAGTTAAATTCTTAGTCGATGACTTACCATGCACTTCCTAGACTACACGATATACTAGGCGTTGACTTGGAAATAATGGAGCAAGAGTTAGTTTCATAGACAAACTCTAGTAGTGTTTAATGTAGATTCTATTTTTCTTGTTGTTTGTTGTAACCGCCTATTCCTATATTATGATGTAATATGTCTTCGATCAATAATAGATTGTGACCATAGTCTCACCTCTATGGTTTTATCCTAATTCTAGGTTGGTATCCGAGCGTTGGAGATCCAAGAGAACCAACTCCCTGAGGCGGGATCCAAAGTGCAAGATCTCGAATTGATTTGGTAGAAAAATCATCAACGCCCCCTATGCAGTGTTAGAGGAGAATTGACACTCTCACACTTACGAAATAGAAAAATTTGGATCCCTCGCGCTCATGTTTTCACTCTCCAGGAGCATTGACAACTCCAACTAGCGCTCCTCTTCGTGAATCAAAATTGGAGCGTGAGTTTTGCTGTGTGAGGTTGAAGATTTTTGTTGCGTGAGGTTGAAGCGTGAAGACGGGTGGAGGGCTCGACCCTCTTTCATGTGCAAAACCGTGGGCTAGGGGAGGTGGACTGGTATCCGTGGATCAGAGAATCGACTCACCGACGAGCAAAGTGTGGTCTGAGCACACATGAAGGTTCTATCTACTTGTAGGCACGATTTCATATTTCCTTTTGGAAAGCGCAAGTTTGAGTTTCCCTCTTGTTTGAGGAGCGTGTCTTTCTTGAACCTCTGGTTCTTTGATGTATTCCTAAACGCCTTTGGCTATATAATATATTTCCGCAATTTTGAGTTTGAGATTTGAGTATGGAATAATTTTCCATTTATCTTTGCACAAGTGTTGGCCACCCCAAGTGTTGGAAGCGTGAGTTTGTGGAGAGTCTAGGTAGAGCCGGATCGATGGATCCAAAGGCTATACAATTCTTCAAGCATGATTTTTCTGGTGTAAATCGATCTGAAGAAAAGATGAGAGCCAAGGTAGAGACGGATCGGTGGATCCGAAGGCAAAGTGACAGACTGCTTAGAAAAGGAGAAAATTGACGAAAATTGCATATTCTTGGTGACTCACCACCTTCAAGATTGAAGTGTGTTTGGTGATACAAGGATCCATTGTCTGGTTGGACGAGCAGACACTTGTAGACATGGTGAATCCTCTAGCAGAGACCTACCTCAATGAAACCAACAAATTAGATGGCTCGAATTTTATTAACTAGAAATTCAAAATGCAGACCCTAATGGAAGGGTATGTAGTATGGAAAATTGCAAAGGGAGATGAAACGAAACCCAATGCGGCTGCAGGTGTGATAACAACATAGATCCAAGATTGGGATAAGCGTGAAAACAAGCCCAAGGTATTGTTGCATAGGTCTGTTAAAGATATCATAATTCCACATATTAGAGAAGTTAAAAATTCTATTGAAACGTGGACAATGCTTAAAGATCTGTATGAAACTAGCAACACAAATCGTATTATGTTCCTGAAAACTAAATTGCTAGGCATTAATATGGATGGAAATTAATTTGTTAGTTCATTTTTGGGTTGCATTAAAGAGGTGAAAGACAAGCTAGGAAATATAGGGGAAACAGTTTCCATCACTGATCTTGTCACAATTACCTTAAATGGTATGTTAGAAGACTATCATATGTTCATAAAAGATCTCGCAGCAAGGGAGAAACCTCCTACTTTTGAAGAATTGACAGGTATCTCGTTGCAAGAGGAAGAGATGCACATGAATTTGAAGCCTCAGAATTCAGATTTGGCACTGTGGTCAAATAAGAGATCCGCGAAAGGGAGGTCAGGAGAAAGAGGCAGAGGAGGTAGTTCATCGTAGAGAAGACAATCTCCAAGGTTGAATCAAGTATGCAATCTAACAGTAATGAGTCAAAGAGTTTTTTTTATTGTGGTTGACCTAGACATCTTATTAGAGACTGTCATAAGAAGAAGAGTGTTGAGGCTAGGAATAAACCTAGAAAATACGAGGTCATTATGCAGAAGAATTTTCAAATCATGATCTCAAATTGTTTATTGCTAGTGATGATATTGATGAACCCCCGAATTTTGATTCACAGGATCTTAGATTGTTTGTGTCAAATGTTGCCTTGTCTGCTGAAACAGATGAAGTTGATGCCTGGTTTGTGGATTCCAGAGCATCAATACATATGGCAAGTAATAATAAGTTGTATGCTAATTTTAAAGAAACACAGAATGGTGCGAGCATATATCTTGGAGATGACCACACTCATCAGATCAAGGGATACATAGATATTCTAGTAACATTGAGAATAGTATTGTTCACCACATTCACAATGTTGTGTATGTGCCTGGGATAAAGAAAAAATTGATCTCTGTGTCCACCATTACAGATTAGAACTTGAAGGTTGAATTCTTCAAGAATTATTACATAGTGAAGGATTTGGTAGATCAATACAGAACTGTTGCAACGAGAGTCAGAGTAGGAGGACTCTACAAACTTGATGTTACCAACAAAGAACATCACGCACTCACTTCTACAACTATGCCAACAGAGAGTCTTTGGCATCATATGTATGGCCACATCAATCATCATGATTTATTGTTATTACAGAAATAGAATATGGTTGAAGGACTTCCCATGTTAAAGAATGAGAATGTTGCTTGTGATGGATGTACATTAGGAAAGATGTACAGAGATGAATTCCCCTCTAATTCTGATAGGAAAAAGAGAGATGTGTTAGATCTTGTGCATACTGATGTTTGCGGACCTATAAAGACTAGGTCTTTAGTAGGTGCATTTTACTTTCTGTTATTTATTGATGATTGCATGAGATAAAAATGGGTTTATTTCCTTAGAAGAAAAAGTGATGTTTTTGAGTACTTTAAGGAATTCAGAACCATGGTGGAAGAGAAGACAGGAAAATCCATCAAAATCCTTCGTTCAGATAAAGGGGGGGAGTATAAATCAGGGGAATTCATCAAATATTACAAAGATCATGGAATATTACAACAGTTTACTGTACCCCACACTCCACAATAGAATGGAGTGGCTAAAAGGAAAAACAAAACTTTGGTAGAGTGTGCATGCAGTATGATGAAATGTAAGAATCTCTCGAATACATTTTGGGATGAAGCCATAAATACTGCAGTTTATTTAAAGAACATAATTCCAACAAGGTGTCTTGATAATATTACTCCTTTCAAAGCCTTGTATGGTTCCAAACCTGCAGTTCATAATTTGAAAGTATTTGGGTGTAATAATTTTGCATGTATATTCCAAAGGAGAATAAGAATAAATTAGATGCTAAAGCCACTAAATGTATTTTCATTGGGTATTGTTATGAATTCAAATCATACAAACTATTTGATCCTTCTACTCACAAAGTATTTGCGAGTAGAGATGTACTTTTCCATGAGAAGGAAGCATAAAATCATGACGAAAACAATCATGAGGAATGGCATAGGCATCTTGATGAAGGAGTTAAAGAAGAGCAACAACAACAACAACAAAAATTATCACAACAACAACCACAATTGCAACAACATCCACCACAACAATAGCCACAACTGCAGAGACAACAATAGTAGCAGCAACAAGAAGGACTCAGTGATATGGACACTTCAAGTAGTCACAGTTCACCTAGAGGCGAAGACAGATCTTCACAAAGTGGGGAGGAAGATAATCATTTGAGAAGATATTGAAGACAAGTTTGGCTCCCTAAGAGGTATAGAGACTATGCCCTAATGAGTAACATTTCAAATTTCATATAACCCTTGAGTTTTAATGAATCCAATGAACATGATGAATGGAGAAATGCAATGGAGGAAGAATATGAATCTATAATGAAAAACAATAATTGAGAATTGACTGAATTGCCTAAACATAAAAATCCCATTGGACGCAAATGGATATACAAACCCAAGTTTAAATCAGATGGTAGTATAGACAAATATAAGGCAAGACTGGTGGCAAAAGGGTATTCACAAACAGAAGGTATTGATTATGCTTAAACATTTGCACCAGTAGCTAAATTGAATCCTATCATATGGTTAATTGCTTTAACTACAAAGTACCATTGGAAGCTACACCAATTAGATGTTGAATCTGAATTTTTGAATGGTGAGTTAAAGAAGGAGGTTTACCTTACTCAACCTAAAGGGTTTGTGGAACATGGGCAAGAACACTAAGTGTGTAAGTTAAAGAAAGCATTGTATGGACTAAAACGGGTACCTAGGTCATGGTATGAGAAGATATACTCTTTCTTTATTCAACAAGGTTTTATGAGGAGCGAGAGTGATCCAAATCTGTATACCAAATTTGATGAGCAGGGGTATATAGTATTGATTTCCTTATATGTTGATGATTTAATAATTACAGGAAATGCAGGGAAATTAATTGATGAAATCAAGGAGCAGTTGTCACAAGTTTTTGAAATGAAATATCTTGGTGAGTTACATTACTACCTAGGTCTTGAAGTTTGGATAAATGCAGGCCAAACTTTTGTTTGCCAGAGTAAGTATGTCAGAGAAGTACTTAAGATATTTAAAATGGATCAGTGTAAATATTCTACTATTCCCATGCAACAGAATGTTTAACTTTCTTGTGATGATGGTTTGAAGGAGGTGAATGGCACTATGTATAGACAGATGGTGGGTATCTTGAATTATCTCACCACAACTAGACCTGATATTGCATATCTTGTGAGTGTGTTAAGTCGGTTTATGGAGAAACCTCAAGAAATCCATTGGAATGAAGCAAAGGAAGTACTCAAGTATCTAAAAGGAACACTTGATTATGGTATTAAATACATTGTTGCATCTGATGTTGAGTTGATAGGTTACTCAGATTTGATTGGGCTAGCAATCTTGATGATCGAAGATCAACCACTGGATATGTGTTTGGCATTATATCCGAGGTTGTTTCATGGAGCAGTAAAAAAAAACCTAATGTATCTTTGTGTTCTACTGAAGCAGAATATAAAGCCTTATGTTCAACAACTTGTGAAGTTGTTTGGTTGAGAAGACTTCTTCAAGATATTGGAGAAGAACAAAAGGAACCTACAATGATCAAATGTGATAATCAAAATTCAATCAAGTTTGTGAATAATACTATTTATCATGCAAGGAAAAAGCATGTTGTTGGCCCTTGGTTATGGAAGGAAGTGAAGAACAAGGAAGAAAAGGTGAAACACGAACTTCATGGGAGACACAGTGACTGTCACTGGGTCGAAGTGAGAAGAAGAGTAGAAAAGATGGAGAAAAGTAAGAGAAAGCAAGACGTTGGATGAGGAGATCAAGGACAATAGTTAAGGAAGGAAGACAGATCGAGGACAACTCAGCAAGCAGAAAAAGCCACCACTGGATGCCTTGGAGCACCATGTGAGAAGGAAGTAAAGATAGGTTGGCGAAGCCTCAAAAAGTGGGTCAAGTTGACCTAGGGCTTAAACACCTAGGGTTTTGGTATCTAGGGTTTTGGCACCTAGGTTTTAGGCTAACACTATCGGTGAGGTATTGTAATGTATAAATAAAGGTTAAGAGGACCTGGGTCGGTGGGTATGATATTGTTGTTGATCTAGCTCTATTATTGGGGTGAGAGATTACTGTATGGAGAGAGAGAATTGCTGAGAGAGAGAGGCTTCTGGTATTGTAAGATCTTCAGCTGTGTGTGAAGGTCAAGTCCTATAGATGGGTGCATATGAAGGGGGGAGAAAGAGAAAGAAGAAAGAAGAAAGAAGATCTGTTAGCTGAGAGCGCAGACAAGGACTTTATGCTTTACCTTAATAAATCATAAGAACAGTTCTGTGGACGTAGCCCTAGAGAGAGGGTTAACCACATACATATTGTGTGTGTGTGTGATTGATAATTTGATCTCTGTTGTTGTTATATTGTTATTTTCATTGATGTGTTAGATCAGATCTATAGTTGTATAGGATAGATATAGCCTGATTAGTGATAGATGCATGTTGTGTTGTTGTTGTACTAGATCCACTTGATATTCCCCTGGTTGTAGACATCTCTATCCTGCAACCCCCCCTCATAGCTGCTTCGGGTGAGACTGAATATGCTTCGCAGGTGTTGCCGAAAAGGACAGTAGCTTGGGCTTGTTGGTGTTCTCTTGGAGTGAACCTTGGGTCTGCCCCTGTGCCAACAAATGGTTATGTTTTCGGGACATGAATCTTTGTAAGGGAATGTCAAGGTGGTTCCCATTGAAGACAGAGATTCAGAAGTGGATAGAGGATCAAGAGAGGGACTTCGCTGAAGCCCAAAACAAGAACCCTAAGCTGAGTATTGAAGATTGGCTAGAAAGATACATCTTCACCGACATTCACGAGATCTTCTTTGGAGGAATCCATCAGGAGTTGTCTGAGTGGTTGGCTAGGTTAGTATATATTCAATTCGATATCAAATCTAGACCTCTTTTGGTTTGGATGTCGGTGTTGATCCAGAAGGTTAAAAGAGATGATAACGTTGTATCCTGAGTAGTAGATCATTGGTTTGATAGTACCATTGGAGGGTATATCACCGAGTTTGTTGTTGATAGATTATAATCATATAGCCAAGCCGAGAGATACTTTTTCAAGGGATCCCGAGGGGAATTTTTTCATTTTATGAAGTTAAGAATCAAGATGTTGTTGCATGAAAAGAACATCTTGAAGATACAATAGATCGAGTGGATTTGAAAATGCTAATGTTCAAGAATTCAGATAGCGACAATGACACAAAAGCTGGACATATGCGCAGTGGGAGAGTATTCTGAGGGGTTCATCTTGAGAACCTGTTTAATAAAAACTACAGGGAAGAGGGTTTCTACAGTGGAGAAGAGGTAGATTTGACAGATGAAGAGCACTCAGAACCCATTAGGGTGGAGGAAGAAGCTGCTAAAGAACTTCGTCGAAACGAACCAAAATCATCAGTAACTGCGTAGACCACTGAAGTAAGTAATATCAATCCTCCTGTTATTTCAGAAACACTAAGTAATTAGAATATTCAGAAGCACCAGAGTCCTCAAAGAACTATTACTAGCAGTTCAACATCTACTCAGACATGAAACCTAGGCAACTCCATGGCAGATGAGATGAGGCTTCCTATCATTAGAGGAGATGGATCTGAATATCCTGATCAGCACTGGTTCTTGTGTGAGGCCATATGGAACATTAAAAATGTTACCGACAAAGATGTTAAAAGAAACCCGTTCAACACTACACTAAGGGATCACGCGTTGAGCTGGTACATGAAGCTTGTCCAAGGACTTGCACAACCTAAGATGCTGAATGAGATCAAGAATGCGTTGAATGCATATTTTAAGAAACCTAAGTCAGAGTCACAATATATTATAGAGCTAAAGGAGATCAAGCAGAAGGTAGCTGAACCTATTTGGGAGTTCGATCAAAGATTCAAGACCGTAACAGGCCAATGGACTTTTAAGATCCCAGATGAGCAGAATAAAGAATGGTTCATCACTGCCCTTTTACCACACATCAAAGTTCCCTTGATGCAACAGAATATTGCTTCGTAGTCTGAGGCACTAGAGATCACCATGAAGATCGAATCAACCCCTATGGGAGAATCCAACTTAGGTATGAGCCAGATCATGAGTCAATTAACTAGTTTGTCTTTGCAGGTTGAGGACATGAAGAAGGACAAGGGAAAAGACAAAAGGGAAGACATCTAGTGTATTAGATGCTAATCAGAAGGCCATGACAAGGAGAACTGTCCCCTATTCCATGAATACTTGTCTTCTGGAGATTTGATCCCTTTGAAGCAAGTCACATTACCCTGGTGTGAAGTATGCATAAATCAACATCGCCCTGGTGAGTGCTATTACATGAAAAAATAAGTTCAGACACCTACAAACTTGTATTGCACATCCTGTAAGTCAGTAGGGCATGATGATAGAGATTGTAGAGCTTATTATCTCATGCATGAAAGATCAAGAGACAAATACAAGATCCAAGGTGAAGTACATCAAGAAGGAAACACTACGCAGTATAACTCTCCAGGAAGAGGAAAATTAAATCCTTGCGGTGGATTCAGAGGACGAGGACGAGGAGGAGGTATGGGTCAAGGCTGATGAAAAATAATCTGTTCTAACTATGCACATCCAGGACATCTAGCAAGGGACTGTCAGAACCCTTGTACCACTTGCAGTTATTGCAACTCCTTTGAGCATGTTATCGAGGATTGTCCTGTGTTGCTAGCTAAGCTTCAGGAAATACAAGGACCTCAGTAGAACCTGCAAGTGCAACTGATATATGTTGAAACTTGGGGAGTATACCCTAGAGTTGTTGTTATTACTCGAGGAGGCGCTGCTACAGGAGAGGATAGAATGACCCAAGGAAAGATCGCATTAGACTCAGGTATTAGGAAAGCTATGGAGAAGACTCAGGATTTTGATGCAAAGAAAGAAAGACAAATATTCGAGGAGGCAAGACAAGATTTCAAGGGAGACCAAGGTTCTTCACCAAAAACATGACCATAAGTAAGAGAATATGAAATTCCTCAAGAATTTTATCAGTCGGCTTCACCGAAAGAAGGAAAAGAGGTAAGTAAGCTCATCGAATTTTTATACACTTGCCTTAAGTTAATTCATGATGAGAACGTTGTGCAAGAGCTACAGAACTTAATCAGGTTGTATGAGATAGGAAAGGTAAACCCCTTACTGAATAGGGAAGTACACCAAATTGGTAAGAAGAGAAGGACAAATAAAGAATTACACTTGAATGCTCAAAGAGGAAAGTATGACATAGACTATGTGGTCCTTTACTTAGGGTCGGAGGTCAATGTCATGACGAAGAAAACCTGGGCGATAATGGGAAAACCAAAGTTGATCTATTCTCATATTAGGCTTAGAATGGCTAATCAGCAAGATGCCAGCCCATTTGGACAATTGGAGCATGTCCCTGTGGACATCAATGGGGTTAGAACCTTTGCAGATTTTGAGGTAATTGAAATTGTTGATGACAACTTCCCTTACCCTGCATTGTTAGGAATTGATTGGGCCTTCAACAATTCTACTGTTGTTGATTTAAAGAAAAGGCATATGACATTTGAAAGAGATGGCCTTCGGGTCATTGCACCCTTATATCCATATGAGGGTCAGCATTACATAGAGCCCATCAGAGAAGAAGACCACACACACGAATTAGAAAACATCTACAAACTAACAACTAGACAACAGGATTACATCAACCCTACAGCCGATGGGAATTTGAGCTGGCGAAGTGACAGTGTGTGTTCATTAGATTCATAAGAAGCACTGGAAAACTAGAAAAACAAGATGTATGAAGTATCTACTAGAAGATGTGCTAGATTAACCAGAGAAGTTCGATGGATCAGCACAACAGTGAGTAACTTACTTACATTTGATGGTTTGAACCCTTTAGAAACCTTCCTATCATATTTTGAAACAAGTGTACCAACACAACAGAGGTTGTTGGCAATAGATGAGTGTTAGGGTCCTAACCCGCACATAGGTAGAACAATATATTCAAATGTAATAAAGGTCAATATTAATAAGGCCTTTCAATAAAATAGAATAAGGAGGATGTAAGAAGACCTAATAGAAGCTTTTGCTTCTAGAAGGATCTTCCTCTAGATGCTTCTTTTTAGTATAAATAGGAGTCGAGGGTATGAGAACCCTAGCTTGGATATTATTGTAATAGAGCTCTGCTCAACTGGATGTTTCCCCCTCGAAGAGGCCCGTGAACATTGCTTTCAGATTCAAAGTGCTATTTCTGTTGTTATTCTTATATCATTTTAGTTTTATTGTGGTGAATGTTCTAGTTATATCGCTGTTATTCTGTCATTACTAGCATTTTATTTCTGTTCTGCATACATTTTATATCTGGTATATTACAAGTGGTATCAAAGCACTTTCCTCAGGAGAAAGTGTGGGTTAATTTTTTTTCCAGGGTAGAGATGTATTCTGATGTATTTAAGCCACAAAGATCTATCGTTAAGCACATAAACGCGCAGTTGAGGGATTCATACACGCAAGAAATACAAGTGGTACTTAAGTGCACATTTGTTGGCCACCCTTGTAACCCCTGTTGATACCCCTTTGAGTGGTAGCGCATCATAAAAAACCTATGTACGGATCGACCTAGATTACCTGAAGCCCTCTTTAGATAAACTGATCGGTCGCTTGATTGCTATAGTGTCACTGAGAAAAACACTTAGGAAGATACTCTCTAGTACCTGGGTAGTCGGGTAGTACAACTAAGGGTACGGTCTATCCTCCTTAGTTAGTGCCCTAAGATATTGGGCCAAGTACTACTATTGGACCCCGCATGTATATTAGAGAGCTATAACACAGGGAAAACCTTGTCTATAGAACCCTTGAATACCTAACCCTTGGGGATAGAAACATAAACAAATTAAAACAGACAAGATCTATTGCCGCATAACTGTGTTCGGGTTGCCAAGTAAATACACATTTCTTTCTGGTTAAGCATTTGGGCATTTCCTCTTTACAATATTCTTCAGATCGGATGTAGAAAAAAAAGAAAAAAAAAAAACTCTGGAAATTTTTTCACCATTATTTCAACCATATTCCATTGGATTCATCTCTTCTCCCTTATCAAATTCATCCATATCATTTTTTTGGAAAAAAATTTTTACCCCACCCGCCCCTTTTCAGTTCCCCCATCCTCATGGCCCATACTCGTAGCCAAGACTTGGAAGATCGCTTCAACACCTTGCAGTCTGGTCTCATTGAGACCCAACAAGAAGTGAAACAACTCAGTGCCAATGTCGCCGCCATCAATTCAACCATGCAGTCCTCAATGGGCAAAATAAAACAATACCTCATCACCTAGCTTGAATCAGTGTTTTCGACACTCTGCACCAAACTGCATTTCCCTACAGATAACCATTCCTCTTCCTCACCCCCACATGCTGAAGGTGACCATTCCTCTCATTCCCATACCTTGCAGAACCATCACTTTCAATGTGACCTATGCCTTCCATGGGTGGATGTGACCAAATTTGATGGCTCGGACCCCACTGGTTGGGTAACCCAAATGGAACATTACTTCTCTTTATACAACATTACAGATGACTTAGCCAAACTCCACTATGGTGTTCTCCATCTAGATCAAGAACGTTGGCAATGGTGGCAATGGAGAAAAAATTATTGTCAAGGGTATATTGCTTGGACACAATTTTTGGCAGAGATTTATGAACGCTTTGACACTGACACGAACCATTTGGGCCATTTGACAAAGCTGAAACAATTAGGAATAGTATAAGACTTTATAGCTGCCTTTGAGTGCCTAGCTTTTAGAACAGAGGGCATGTTTGATGCCTTTTTTCGAGAGTGTTTTATCAGCGGCCTCAAGGATGAAATTCGGGCCCATGTCCTCATGGCTCGGCGGAAGAGTTGGGTGGAGGCTACCAAAAGAGATAAAGAAGCACAACAGGTTGTATCTTGTCAAAACTGTAAACCCTCCTTCATCCCTCACCCTAAACCAGTAAATCCAACTACTCCCTCTGCTCCCCTAAAGATCCAAAAATTGACCCTGGCTGAAATGGTTGAATGCCAACTCAAAGGCCTTTGTTATAACTGTGATGGAAAATATTTTCTGGCCACAAGTGTAAAGAACAAAATATTTTTATGGCCATCTCCAAGGAGATTTTGGAAGAAGATGAAGAAACTCCCTCTATGTTTGAATCACCTAAATCCATTGACATAACCCCTCCCTCAGACCCTCTCGAGGTAGAACCAGTCATTTCCCTCAATGCTCTGACTGGCTTCTCCGCTCCCCAAACCCTCAAGCTAATCGGTTACATCAAGCATCGGAAGGTCATCATTCTGGTTGATAGTGGTAGCACCCATAGTTTTATTCATCGCTGCATTTCCCAAGAAACTCATTGCTACATCCATGCCGTCAATAATTTCCAAATCATGATTGCCAATGGTGGTTCCATGAAATGTGGAGGGCGTTGTGAAAATGTGTGTCTCCAAATTGGTGACTACCACCTGAAATCCCATATGTTTTCTATTGACATGGGAGGTTGTGATATTGTGCTGGGTGCAGACTGACTAAGGACTTTGGGTCCCACTCTCATGGATTTTAAAGACTTAAACATGCAATTCGACCAAGAGGGCCACCAATATAAGTTCCAAGGCATCACCACAGGTTCACCTGAGATCATTAGTTCCCATTGCATGGAAAAGCTGCTCAAAAAGGGTCATTCTGGTGTTATTGCCCAACTCCATGCCATACAAGCAACATAGACACCTTACGTATTGCAAGACCTCCAAGCCATCCTTTCTAAACATCAATTGGTCTTTTCCACTCCCCAAGGCCTCCCTCCTTCCCGTGGTGTTCATGATCATTCCATTCCCCTTGTACCAAGAAGCCTTCCTCCCAATATCCGTTGGTATCGTCACCCATTTTCCCAAAAAAATGAAATTGAGAAAATGGTCCAGGAACTCCTTAATGCAGGTGTTATCTGCCCTAGTAGGAGCCCCTATTTGTCTCCTGTGGTCATGGTCCTGAAGAAAGAAGGTTCTTGGTGAATGTGTCCTGACTTCTGTTCCCTCAACAAACTTAACATCAAATACAAATTCCCCATTCCTGTCATTGATGACCTCCTGGATGAATTGAGTGGTGCCCAATTCTTCACTAAACTGGATCTTCGTTCAGGCTACCACCAGATACGTATGAAAGAGGCAGATATTCCCAAGACTGCCTTTAGAACTCATTAGGGCCACTATGAGTTTTTGGTCATGCCCTTTGGCTTGTGTAATGCCCCCTCCACCTTCCAAAGCCTCATGAATCATGTCTTCCATCCTTTTCTCTGCCATTTTGTCTTAGTTTTCTTTAATGATATCCTCATCTATAGAAAAACCTAGACAAACCATCTTGCTCATGTGGATCGAGTTCTCCATCTACTCTCTCAGCACCAACATTTCCTGAAACAGTTTGAATGTGCTTTTGGTGCCTCAGAAGTAGAATACTTGGGTCATCTGGTTGGAAAAGATGGCGTCAGAGTGGATCCTAAGAAGATTGAAGCTACGCAAGACTGGCCTCACCCAAAGACTCTTAAGAGATTGCATGGATTTCTAGGCTTAATAGGGTATTATCGCAAGTTTGTTAAGAATTATGGGAAGATTGCAACACCTCTCACTGCTCTCCTCAAAAAGAACTCTTTCAATTGGACTCCAGCCACTACTCAAGATTTTCAAACCTTGAAGATGGCCATGTGCACCACTCCAGTCCTCGCCCTTCCCGATTTCACAAAGACCTTTGTGTTGGAATGTGATGCCTCAGGGAAAGGAATTGGTGTTGTCCTTATGCAAGAGGGTCGACCTTTGGCCTTTACCAACACACAACTATCTGAAAGAAATATGGGCAAATCCATCTATGAAAAGGAAATGTTGGCTATTTTGCATGCTGTGGATCTGTGGCATCCTTATCTATTGGGGCAACAGTTCCAAATTAAGACAGACCATCAAAGCCTCAAGTATTTTCTGGAACAACGCATTTCCTCCCTAGAACAACAAAAATGGGTGACTAAACTATTTGGATATGATTATGAGATCATTTATAAGAAAGGCAAAGACAATGTGGTTGCAGATGCACTTTCTCGAAAATATGAAGATGAAGGATCCCTTTTTCCTCTTTCATTCATTGTACCATATTGGCTCCAAGCCGTTCACCAGGAATGGCTACAAGACCCCAAAAGTTTGCAGTTGATCCAACAATTGTAGTCTAGTGCTCCAGCTTCCCCAGGGTACTCTTGGCTCCATGAGGAACTTCGATACAAAGGCCGTTTGTATTTAAGTAAATAATCAAAGCTTAAATCCACGGTACTTTCTGAGCTTCATGCTACACCCACAACAGGGCACTCCGGGTTCACCAAAAACTATGACAGGGTCAAACGTTCCATTTTCTGGGATGGTATGAAACAGAACATTCGTAATTTTGTAGCTGAATGTGACGTGTGTCAATGAAACAAGGGAGAAACAGTCAAATCGTCGAGCACACTACAACCGTTGTCGATTCCACCTGCTATTTGGAAGGATATCTCTATGGATTTTATTACTGACTTACCCAATCGGGAAATAAATCCGTCATCATGGTGGTTGTTGACCGCCTTTCCAAGTACGCTCATTTCTGCGCCCTTCAACACCCATTTACAACATCCACGGTGGCTCAAATCTTCATGGATCAGGTCTTCAAGCTTCATGGCATGCTGCACTCTATTGTTTCTGATTGCGACCCAACTTTCACAAGCAAGTTTTGGCAAGAACTGTTCAAGATACAAGGCACATAATTTCATCTCAGCACAGCTTATCATCCCCAGATTGATGGCCAAACGAAATTTGTCAACAAGTGTTTGGAAACATATTTGAGGTGTTTTTCCTCGGAAAAGCAAAATCAGTGGGCTCAATGGTTACCCCTAGCTGAATGGTGGTACAACACTTCATACCATATAGCTACATGCATGACTCCTTTTGAAGCGGTATATGGATAGAAGCCACCTTCAGTTCTCTCATACTTACTAGGTGCCTCGAAGGTCCAGGCGGTTGACCTAACACTTACATCTCGAGAGGCCATTCTCTGTACCCTTAAAGAGAATTTGGTCATGGCACATAATCGCATGAAACAACAAGCAGATCAAGGTCACACTGAATGTCAATTTGCAGAAGGGGATTAGGTGTTTCTTCGACTGCAACCTTACAAGCAAACTTCCCTCAAGGCTGAGCATTGTCAGAAGATATTGCCCAAATTTTATGGTCCTTATACCGTACTCAAGCACATGGGACAAGTCGCCTATCAGTTAGATTTTACCATCCATTCGAAGCTACATCCTGTTTTTCATGTTTCATGCTTAAAGAAGGTGATTGGAGCTAAGTGCCAAATTCAAACCAACCTTCCATAGTTAGATGAAGAAGGATCCATTTGGCTACAACCAGAAGAATTTTTGGACCAGCATGAGCGTCACCTACATTAGAGAACCATCAAGGAAGTGCTAGTCCAGTGGAAAGATACAACTCCAGCAGACGGCACTTGGGAACCAACTACCATTCTGCAACAATTTCCTCATCTCAAGCCTTGAGGACAAGGTTGTTTTTAAGGGGGAAGACATGTTAAGGTCCTAACCCGCACATAGGTAGAACAATATATTCGTATGTAATAAAGGTAAATATTAATAAGGCATTTCAATAAAATAGAATAAGATGGATGTAAGAAGACCTAATAGAAGCTTCCGCTTCTAGAAGGATCTTCCTCTAGATGCTTCTTTTTAGTATAAATAGGAGTCGAGGGTATGAGAACCATAGCTTGGATATTATTGTAATAGAGCTCTACTCAAATGGAGGTTGCCCCCTCGAAGAGGCCCGTGAACATTGCTTTCAGATTCAAAGTGCTATTTCTGTTGTTATTCTTATATCATTTCAGTGTTATTGTGGTGAATTTTCTGGTTATATCGCTGTTATTCTACAATTACTAGCTTTTTATTTCTGTTCATTTTATATCTGGTATATTACAATGAGGCCCTAAAAGACACACCAACAAAATAGTGGGGGATGCATAAAAACAATATCATCGACTGGACACAGTGTCGAACCTTGATGACAACGCGGTTCTCAGCACAAGCAGTAAGCTGCGAAGTAAGTTATACCGGTTGAAGTTTCCCAAAGGACCATGTGAGAAGCTATGAAGAGGCCTAGAGTGACATTCCTCGAGAACAATGGGTGCACAAATTCATTAATACACTGGACACAACCTCTATCAACTGGTACCTTCAAGCGGAGCTGTGCCTCGTCACTACAGATTGGGAAGGTATGAATCAAAATTTTGTAACCACCTTTTTATTTGAGAATCAATATTCGTCAATCAATCAAGCATTATAGATTGTGAGATAGAAAGTCTTTGAAGAGGCTTCTAGTCTCCCTATGGTACAAGAAGAGGACGAATGGATTGCACCTCTCCAGAAATTGCAAAGTTTCTACTGTAGTGTCCCCAAGGTCGAGCCCCGTTGTAAATCATGTTTGGAAAGGAATTGTAATTATGTTTTATAGGCTGGTGAGCCAAGTTTTTATAAGCTAGAGGCTTATGTGTTGTTAGGCCAGGGAGCTTGAGTGTTGAAGGCCAGGAGCCTGCTGTTGTATATGTAATCATGCAGAACAATTAATAAAACATAAACATCATCATGTGCAGACCGACCATGATGAAGGAGTGAAGGGGGACTAAGCATCCATAAGGTGGGCAAGGAATTAGGGGCTGAAGGTGGGAAAAGGGGCTAGGGGCTAAGCCTAGGGGGGGATTAAGCCTGGTTATAATATTTTAATATTATCCCAAAAGACATGTGCATTTTATGTTTTATCCTAAGTTTCTGGCAAGGGGAGAACATGCAAGGGAGATGCATGCTGGTGGAACACATGCAGTTTCATGGGTGACAAGTGTCAACCCTGACGCATGCAAATAAAACGGCCAGGGTGAGCAGTGAGAAGGGTTCCTCCCCCATTCTACCCAATTGTATGAATGCGTACGGAGCCCTGGATAGTACTACCAACCCGAATCCTGCAGAGAACCTTCGTGCGTCCCTGTGATTCGAAAAGTCTGTGTCTGGCTCTGAGGAAACCGGTGTGTATATTCCCTGAATGAGAAGCCTGCGTGGATTTGGGAAAGAGTCTGTGTTTGTTCTGGAAAGCTGGTATACCCTTCTCTGTTCTAATCCAGGGAGTCTGAATCGACCCCTACGTGGACGACTCATCACGCATCCTTGAGAATCCAGAATGTGAGTCTATTCCTTGTTGCCAAATTGAGAAAACAGATGTGTCTCATCCCTGCTAAGTCTGGTTATACTATTGCACCTGTCTGGAGCTGCCCTGGGGTGTTCGTGTCTGGATTCCCTTGGAATGTGGTGGATGTGTATTTTTTGATCCCGTGTGGCTTGTTGGCCAGTTTGTACAACACTCTCTCCAGGTGAGAGAGGTAGTTGAAGATTGGAAGAATAGGTTGTTGGACCTGTGAGTGACTCCCTCCAGGTGAGAGAGTGCGTGGAGGAAGGAGAGAACTCCTGGAAGGAACGTTGTAGCTGGCATAGAACCCAAAGACTTTTAGTCTGACCTGTTCCTGTAACCCAAGGCAAGGTAGATTAGCAGCCAAAGGACTGTCCAGGTGACAGAGAAGGTGTATACTCCTAGGGTGGAACAAGCATGTGGGAAATGAGGGTCTGTGGGTAGTGAGCGTGGGAGGTTCCTTGGAGAGAATTCCTTCCTTATGGTTGTGTGTTGTTTTCCCTGTAACCTCAGCCTAGCCTAGATTTCCTAGCCTTGGGGTGGAGCTTAGTCCCAGCTCGGGGGTGACCCATTGCTGAGCTGATGAGCAGTGCGGTCTAAGGCTGGGAGGTTCATGGAAGGCCTGCACTTGGTTGGTGGAATCTACCACTGTTAACAGATAAGTATCTAATTATGTTTTTATCACGTTGTGCATGACTGTATTGTTTATGTTATCATGATTTCCGCTGTGTATACGAATTAACATGGAATGTTATGGTTTGTTAATTATAGCAGTAAATAATATGTTTTACTCTGAGCTTGAATGTGTTTAATTGTTTTAAGCATATGGATCATATAATACCTATACGAATTATGTATAGAGTGGTGTTATAACCTTCTCTTAATAGTGATTAAGCCTTGGAGAGTTGAAAAGGTGTGCTACAGTTTGGTATCAGAGCCAAGGTTTTGACACTGAGCCTAGATGGGCCAGTGGAGCGGTCTTTGGACCGAGAATGCGAAAGGAAATTGAGTCTGGAAGGCCAATTTCGGACCCTGGTTTGCTCCAAAGTGTCAAGGAGTTACTTGATGAGTTTTTAAGCTCAAGAGGTATAGCGGCGTTATGAAACCATCGCCAGTGTGGTATAAGTCCACAGGGAGAGAGGACTCCACACCAGAAGTGTAGGAGCTTTAGGATATGTTCGGGAGGGAAGGTGAACCCTCGTGACCGTTAGATCTGGAAAGTGTGCACGGGGTTTAAAGCCCTTTGGAATTGCACAAGAGTGTGGAAATCGCGATACGCAAAATTCCGAATTAGTTAGGAACTGTCTGAGCCGTCAGATCTCGGCTGGAAAACCCGACAGCCATTGGATCTGTCAGGAGATATCCAAGGGTTAAAACCCCAGTGAATAGGGGTGAAAGCCCCCAAATAGATCAAGACCGTTTGAACGACGGAGGCCACGTGTCGTGAGATTTCCCATTTCGGGAAATCGAGAATTGCGAGATCGAAAGTCCTGATGACAAGAGATCGAGACTTTCCATGGTGGAAATATCAAAATAGATCTGAACCGTCCGAATGACAGAGGCCACGTGTCATGAGATTACCCATTTCGGGAAATTGGGAATCGTGGAATCGGGAATCCTGATGATGAAGGCCCGAGATTTTTTGTGGTGAAAACCCTGGGATAGATATGAACCGTTCGATGGACGGAGGTTACGTGTCGGAATATTAACTGCATCGGGAAACCAGGGATCAAGATTTTGGGAGTCCCGTGATCAAGAGTTTGAACTCTTGTGATGATAAACCCGATGAACAAATGAGATTCTTTCGGAGGATCTCATGGTCTGTGACGACCATTAGATGCGAGGAAGAGATGTCAGCTTTAAACCAGGGCACAAATGTGCATTAAGTTAAGTAACGATAAGATCTTGATGGCTAGAGTCCACCTACCCAGATCTACGGCTGAGGTTTCATTCCAGAGCCCCCTTGTTGTTCTACCTTTAGCGGTGGGGGGGGGGTCCGGAATAGTGTGGTGTGTGAAATGGGGGCCCCTCTGCCACCTGTACTCCACTTAAAGGTGCACGATGCGATTGATGTCGTAGATCTGAGAAAGATCTTATCGTTGGATTTTTCTAGGAATGGACGTGGACACATGGAGATGTACCACGTACCAGTGGGTCGAGAAGAGAAGCGAGAGAGGTGGTACCCAATGACGTCGTTAAAAGCGATGTGGACCCTCATGAATGTACCATGTGCCACCATAGTTGTGGGTGACCACTGTGCTATGTGGGCCCGCAGGATAAAGCAAGTTGGAATTTCAAAAGTCGGGGTTTGGAAAGGAAAGCAAGTTTGAAAGCCTCATGGGCCGAAACCTCGAAACCCGAAGTCCCGAAATCCCGAAGTGCCAAAAATAAAAGTTTCAAAAACCCGAAAATTGCAGAGCTGAACGGGAGCTCAGAAAAATTATTTGAATCAAAATGTCATTTGTTTTTGTTCATACTGTCTTATAAATGTTGAGGATTGTTCCTGAAGGTTTAATGGCATGACAAACTTCAAATTTAATTGCACAGTGCGTGTGTAGAGTTCAACGGAGCTCAGGATTCTAGTTAACCAACGCCGAGTATGGAATGGGAAAAGGTGATGATTGCCTCCGAAACAAGAGACGAACAGGAAGGAAAGGATGTCAATATGGGAGTGGAAGGATCAAACTCCAATGGGCATGAAAAAGAGAAGGTTAAGGAAGGACACATAATGAAAATCATTGAAGGATTGCAAAGAGAGGCCAAGGGTCGTCGAGCTGATAGTCGAAAGCTCATGAAAGTCAGGGATCGACAGGGTGAATTAAACTTAAAATTTTTAAAGAGCCTGGAAAGAATAGAGAAGAAACTCAAGAAGGGAAGAGACTCAATTACTACGGAGAGTCGTAGAATCCATGGGAGAAGAAGTAGGTCGAGGAGTGGTAGCCGACATCTTAGTCGCTCCCAAATACATTCTGACAAGAAGACACATAGTAGTTCAAGCCCATCCCCTACCAGAAAACATCGAAAATCTGGAAAGGAGGAATTGAAAGGGGAGATGAATAAGATTAAACCTCCAACATTCGATGGAGAACATAAGAAGGAGGAAGATGCCAAGACCTGGTTGCTTGGCATGAAGAAATACTTCCAACTGCAGAATTATTCTGCCCATGCAGAAGGAAGAATTGCAATGTACCAACTGAAAGGAAAAGCATCCATGTGGTGGGATCAGTTTGTGCAGGTGAAACACATCAGAGAGAAAGAGGTCACTTGGAAGGAATTCAAGAGGTATTTCGAGAAGAAATACTTGACTAAAAGATACTATGACAGAAAGATGAAGGAGTTCTTTGAACTCAAGCTAGGCAACATGACTATTGATGAGTATGAACGAAGTTTCCTAGAACTACTGAAGTATGTTCCATTCATTAAAGATGAGGTTGTCAAGATTCAGAGATATCTGAGTGGACTGCCACCTTCCATGAGTGACAAGATTCAATATGATGATCCTAAGACCATGGACGAAACAATAAGAAAAGCGGAATGCTTGTATGAATAGCAAGGAGAAAGGCCTATCCTTCGGAAGGTTTGGAATGATCAGAGGAAGTTTAAGAAGGAAGAGAGGTAGAAGGGAAACAAGCCTTCCTTTTTCAGAAACAGTCCTTGGGGACAGTCATCTTTTAGAGAGCCTAGGAAAGTTGAAGGGAGTGAGCAGGTGCCAAGACCGCCACCTATGGAGTGTTGGGGTTGTAAAGGGAATCATAGGTAC
>ML802365.1:143916-165622 GCA_009831015.1 Picea engelmannii
CCTTCCTTTTTCAGAAACAGTCCTTGGGGACAGTCATCTTTTAGAGAGCCTAGGAAAGTTGAAGGGAGTGAGCAGGTGCCAAGACCGCCACCTATGGAGTGTTGGGGTTGTAAAGGGAATCATAGGTACAGAGACTGCCCCCACAGAAAAAACAAAGAAAGAACTTTCCATACTGTTCAACAAGATAAAATAGTGGAGGATATGGGCAGCAGAATGCCGAGGATCTACACAACCCTGGACAACAAGCAAGCATAATTTCAATCGCACATGATTGAAGTGGAAGGTACGATCAACAACCGACCACTTGTTATTTTAATTGATTTAGGGGCTAGCCATAGTTATGTAGATCCTAGAGTGGTGGAAAGTTTGCATCTAACGAGAAGCAAACACGAGAAGTCTTGGTTAGTGCAGTTGGCCACAGGGACCAAGAGGAAGGTCACTGAATTGGTTAATTCATGTTCAGTGGACATGAAAGGAATGAGCACTAAGGTTGAATTGAACATTCTACCTTTAGGCTCATATGATTTCTTAATTGGGATGGACTGGTTGGACCAGCACCATGCCCTTCTGGATTGCCATAACAAGAGGTTTACATTCTTGAACGAGGAGGGAAATCAGGTAACAGTCCAAGGAATTTCCAGAGCCGTGGCTGTGAGGGAAATCTTAGCCATGCAACTGAAGAAATGTTACCGGAAAGGTTGTCAATTAATTGCAGCTCGGGTGGAAGAAGAATCCCGAGATGAAGTCTCCAATCTGGTGGACCACGAAGTACTCAAAGAATTCAAGGACATATTTCAGGAGGTACCTGGACTACCTCCGAAGAGGGACATTGACTTTTCTATAAATTTGATGCCTGGAGCAGCTCCAGTTTCGAAGGATCCTTATAGAATGAGCACACCATAGATGAAAGAGTTGCAATTGCAGCTCGAAGAGCTACTAAAGAAAGGTTACATTCGCCCCAGTGTGTCATCGTGGGGAGCTCCAGTCCTATTCGTGAAGAATAAAGATGGGACGTTGAGGCTGTGCATTGATTTTTGACAGTTTAATAAGGTCACTGTCAAGAACAAGTATCCACTGCCAAGGATTGATGATCTTTTTGATCAGTTGAAGGATGCAAAAATATTTTCAAAAATAGATCTCAGATCTGGGTATCACCAAGTAAGAATAAAGGAGGAGCACATCAACAAGACCGCCTTTAGAACAAGGCACGGTCATTATGAGTTCATGGTGGTGTCATTTGGGTTGTCCAACGCGCCTGCTGTTTTCATGTGCTTAATGAATGGAGTGTTCAGAGATTATTTGGACAAGTTTGTCATAGTCTTCCTGGACGATATCTTGGTGTATTCCAAGATAGAGGAAGAACATGAGCAACACCTGAGAATGGTGCTGCAGGTGTTGAGAGAACACTAGCTGTATGCGAAACTGAGCAAGTGCTCTTTTTATCAGAGGTAGATCCATTACTTGGGGCACATTATATCAAAGGAAGGGATCGTTGTGGATCCTGAGAAGGTACAGACCATTCGAGAATGGCCAGCGCCAAGGAATGTGGCAGAAGTTAGATCTTTTATGGGTCTGGCGGGCTACTATAGGAGGTTTATAGCCAGATTCTCAAAGATAGCTCATTCTATCACTTCCTTGCAAAGGAAGGAGAAGAAGTTCCAGTGGACTGAAGAATGTGAGAGCAACTTCCAGCGATTGAAGCAGCTGCTAACTAGTGCTCCAATCCTGAAGATTGTAGATCCAAACAAGGATTACATAGTGTGCATAGATGCATTTAAGGAGGGGCTGGGAGGAGTTCTCAGCCAAGAGGGAATTGTAGTTTGTTATGAATCCCGAAAGTTGAAGGAACATGAGAATAATTATGCCACTCACAGTTTAGAGCTGGCAGCAATCGTGCACGGCTTGAGGAAATGGAGACATTACCTCATGGGCAAGAGATTCGAGTTGAGGACAGACCTTAACGGTCTGAAGTATTTATTTGATCAACCGACCTTAAATGCCAGGCAAATCATATGGCTGGAGTTTCTATGCGAATATGACTTGGATATCAAGCATATCAAGGGGAAAGAAAATAAGGTGGCTGATGCACTCAGTAGAAAGGTGCACGAATTACATGTTGCAGCCCTTAGCATGTACCAGACTGAGATGAAAGACAAAATTTTGGAAGCTGCAAATATTGATTTGCAGTACAAAGGTCTTGTAGCAAAGCTACAACAGTGTGAAGAACCACAACCCAAGGAAGGTTACACCATGGGAGTTGATGGCTTAATTCTGTATAAAAACAAAGTGTATGTACCCAATGTCCGAGAATTGAAGCTGGCAATTCTAAAGGAGATGCATAATGTGGCTTATGTTGGACATCCTAGATATCAGAAGACTATGGCAACAGTAAAAGGCCATTATTTTTGGCCGGGTTTGAAGAAAGAAATCGCGGAATACATCGCCAGATGTATGGAGTGCCAAAAGGTTAAGGCCGAGCATAGGCACCCAACAGGGTTGCTGCAGCCTTTACCTATTCCTGAATGGAAATGGGACGTGGTAACAATGGATTTTATCACAGGATTGCCTAGAACAAGAAAGCAACATGATTCAATCATGGTGGTGGTGGACAAGCTTACTAAAGCTGCCCATTTTATTCCACTAAAAACCACCCACAGAGCAACAGATGTTGCTGACATTTTCCTAAAAGAAGTTGCATGCTTGCATGGAATTCCTAAGACAATTGTGTCTGATAGGGACCCAAAATTCACTTCGAGTTTCTGGAAAGGATTTTTCAAAGGATTCGGAATGAATCTGAACTTTAGTACAATGTATCATCTCGAGTCTGATGGATAGACAGAGAGAGTAAACATAGTAATAGAAGACATACTGAGAATGTATGTGATGGATAAACCATCAAGGTGGGAAGACTACCTGCATTTGGTAGAATTCGTCTACAATAATGGGTATCATGCATCATTGAAGATGAACCCGTTCGAAGCGCTTTATGGAAGAAAGTGAAACACTCCAGTGAGTTGGGATAACCCAGCTGACAGAGTAGTAGTTGGGCCTGAGCTGCTCAAAGAGATGGAAGAACAAATGATAAGAATTAAACATAATCTAAAAGTTGCCCAGGACAGGCAAAAAAGTTATGGTGATAGTAACAGAACCCATAGAGAATTCAAAGTGGGTGATCGTGTTTTCTTGAAAGTGAAAACTAACAGGAGTTCCCTGAGGCTGGGAAGTTGCGCCAAGTTGGCAGCAAGATTTTGTGGGCCATTTGTGATCCTAGAAAGGATTGGGCCGATTGCATACATTCTTGCATTACCTGCATCTATGATTGTACATAATGTGTTTCATGTTTCATTGCTTAAGAAATATGTACCTGGTGCTAATCATGTTATTGATTGGAATGTGATTCAGGTGGAACCAGAAGGCGTCTTGCAAGTGCATCCTGTACGCATATTAGACAGGAAAAGCAAACAGCTCCAGAATCGAGTCATAGAGCTTGTAAAGGTCCAGTGGACCTGGTACGGTCCTGAGGACGTGACATGGGAGCATGCAGATGTTATGTGGGCAGAGTACCCGCATCTTTTTGAAATTTTTTGAAAAGCTTGTAGATGTTGTGTAAAGTTGCACTGAGGACAGTGCAAAAATAAGGGGAGGGGGATTGTAGTGTCCCCAATGCTGAGCCCCGTTGTAAACCATGTTTGGAAAGGAATTGTAATTATGTTTTACAGGCTGGTGAGCCAAGTTTTTATAAGCTGGAGGCTTATGTGTTGTTAGGCCAGGGAGCTTGAGTGTTGAAGGCCAGGAGCCTGCTGTTGTATATGTAATCACACAGAACAATTAATAAAACATAAACACCGCCATGTGCAGACCGACCACGATGAAGGAGTGAAGGGGGACTAAGCATCCATAAGGTGGGCAAGGAATTAGGGGCTGAAGGTGGGAAAAGGGGCTAGGGGCTAAGCCTAGGGGGGGCTTAAGCTTGGGAATAATATTTTAATATTATCCCAAAAGACATGTGCATTTTATATTTTATCCTAAGTTTCTGGCAAGGGGAGAACATGCAAGGGAGATGCGTGCTGGTGGAACACATGCAGTTTCATGGGTGACAAGTGTCAACCCTGACGCATGCGAATAAAACGGCCAGGGTGAGCCGTGAGAAGGGTTCCTCCCCCATTCTACCCGATTGTCTAAATGCGTACGGAGCCCTGGATAGTACTACCAACTCGACTCCTACAGAGAACCTTCGTGCGTCCCTGTGATTCGAAAAGTCTATGTCTGGCTCTAAGGAAACCGGTGTGTATATTCCCTAAACGAGAAGCCTACGTGGATTTGGGAAAGAGTCTGTGTTTGTTCTGGAAAGTTGGTATACCCTTCTCTGTTCTAATCCAGGGAGTCTGAATCAACCCCTACATGGACGACTCGTCACACATCCTTGAGAATCTAGAATGTGAGTCTATTCCGTGTTGCCAAATTGAGAAAACAGAAGTGTCTCGTCCCTGCTAAGCCTGGTTATACTGTTGCACCTGTCTAGAGTTGCCCTGGGGTGTTCGTGTCTGGATTCTCGTGGAATGTGGTGGACGTGTATTGTTTGATCCTGTGTGGCTTGTTGGCCATTTTGTACAACACTCTCTCCAGGTGAGAGAGGTAGTTGAAGATTGGAAGAAAAGGTTGTTGGACCTGTGAGCGACTCCCTCCAGGTGAGAGAGTGCGCAGAGGAAGGAGAGAACTCCTAGAAGGAACCCTGTAGCTACCACAGAACCCAGAGACTTCCGGTCCAGCCTTTTCCTGTAACCCAAGGCAAGGGAGATTAGCAGTCGAAGGATTGTCCAAGTGACAGAGAAGGTGTATACTCCTGGGGTGGAACATGCACGTGGGGAATGAGGGTCTATGGGCAGTGAGCATGGGAGGTTCCTTGGAGAGAATTCCTTCCTTGTGGTTGTGTGTTGTTTTCCCTGTAACCTCAGCCTAGCTTAGATTTCTTTGCCTTGGGGTGGAGCTTAGTCCCAACTCGGGGGTGACCCATTGCTGAGCTGATGAGCAGTATGGTTTAAGGCTGGGAGGTTCGTGGAAGGCCTGCACTTGGTTGGTGGAATCTACCACTATTAAAAGATAAGTATCTGATTATGTTTTTATCATGTTGTGCATGACTCTACTGTTTATGTTATCATGTTTTCCGCTGTGTATACAAATTAACATGGAATGCTATGGTTTGTTAATTATAGCAGTAAATAATATGTTTTACTCTGAGCTTGAATGTGTTTAATTGTTTTAAGCATATGGATCATATAATACCTGTACGAATTATGTATAGAGTGGTGTTATAACCTTCTCTTAATAGTGATTAAACCTTGGAGAGCTGAAAAGGTGTGCTACAGCTACAACATCAATGTTGATGACAACGATGATCCGAGGAAGGTGAATATCACCGAAAGAGAAGGCCATAGAGATGTAGAAGGACCAGGAGTTGAGCTACCATTTATTGGTCAGCCAATCAAGATTAAAAAAGTCAATATTGAAATAGAGGAGACACCGAGGCTTGCCAATGTCAAAGATTATTGGGATGCTTCTACCATTGACAAGATTACAGAATTGTTGCACGAATATCAAGACTTGTTTCCAACCAAGTTCATTGATATGAAGGGTATCAAAGGACCTATGGGAGAGATGAAAATACCTTTGAAACTAGATTTGAAGCTAGTCAAGGAAAGACCCTACATATTGAACCCAAAATACAAGGAAAAGTGAATATTGAGCTCGACAGAATGCTAGAAGCAGGGATTATAGAACCTGTCGAAGAGTCGGAGTGGATCAGCCTTATGGTGGTACAAGACAAGAATATGGGAGAAATCAGGATATGTGTGGACCTTAGCAATTTGAATGATGTCTGTTTACATGACCCTTTCCCTACATCATTCATTGACGAAGTATTAGACAACGTGGGAGGCTAGGAGGTATATTGTTTTACAGATGGATTTTCAAGATACCATCAGATCTGGATTGCCAAGGAGGACCACCACAAGACCATGTTTGCCACAGAATGGGGATCCTACCAATATACTGTAATGCCATTCGGACTGAAGAATGCCCCAACCATCTTTTCTATAGTGGTGGCCGAAGTGTTTAAAGAATTTTTGCATAAATTTTTAGAAGCATATTTTGGTGACTAGACTATGTTTAGTTTGTTGAAAAATCATATTGAATGTCTAAGGCTAATCTTGGATAAATGCAGGCAGTGTCAAATTGCTTTAAATCTTAAGAAGTGCATCTTCTTCTAACCATTTGGAGTACTATTAGGCCATATTGTATGCAAGGAGGGATTGCTAGTTGATCCATCTAAAATTGCAATTATAGTTGATTTTCCACCTCCTACTTCAGTCAAACAACTGCGCACTGCGCTAGGACATACTGGCTATTACAGGAAATTCATTAAAGGTTATGCTCAGATTACAACATTGATGGAGAAGCTGTTGAAGAAAGACTATCAGTTTGGTTGGACAGACGAATGCCAACATAGCTTCGACACACTGAAACAAAATATGGTCACTGTGCCCATTCTAGTTTTCCCAGATTGGAGCAAAGAATTTCATGTGCATGTCGATGCATCTTCTATTGCATTTGGAGTAGTACTGGCACAACCTGGAGAAGGGGATATTGACCATCCATTATATTTTGCTAGTAGGAAGCTATCTACAACTGAAATTAATTACACCACTATAGAGAGAGAAGGATTAGCCATGGTGTATGCGCTGCAAAAATTCCACCACTACTTGTTGGGAGGACACTTTAAAATGTTCACAGATCACTCCACGCTGAAGTTCCTAGTCAACAAGCCAGTGTTGGGGGGGCGAATATGCAGATGTCTTTTGTTGTTTCAAGAATATGATTTTGAGATCATCGTTAAGCCAGGAAGAATGAACAAAGGTCCTTACCACTTGTCGAGGTTGGAACATGGTGAAGAACCCACTAGCTTGGAGGATACACTGTCGGATGCACAGTTACTTGTCATTAGAAATATTGATGACCATTTCGCAGAAATCGTCCAGTTCCTATCAACATGAATGGCACCAAGTGAGTATACAATTCCCTCGAAGAAACAACTAGTGGTGTGCATTGCAAACTTTTCACTTATAGCTGGTCATCTATACAAGATGGGACCTGACAAGATACTAAGGAGATGCGTTATGGAGACAGAGCGACCATTGATCCTCACAGAAGCTCATGAAGGCATCGCGAGAGGAAATTTTGCAGGGAAAGCAACTGTGCAGAAGGTTCTGCGAACTGGCTTTTGGTGGCCTACCTTACACAGAGATGTAAAAGATTATGCTAGAGCCTGCAATGTATGCCAGAGAGTTGGAAAACCATCCCAAAGAGATGAAATGCCATTAGCACTGCAAATGACCCTACAAGCATTTGAAAAGTGGGCCATTGACTTCGTGGGACCTATAAACCCACCAGGGAAGCGCACAGGAGCAAGGTATATCATTACTGCGACAAAATACTTAACCAGATGGGCCAAAGCCAGATAAGTCAAGGACTGTAGTGAAACTACAGCTGTGTGCTTTATATTTGATGACATCATAACTAGGTTTGGATGCCCCAAGATCCTTATGAGTGATCAAGGCACACACTTCATCAATAAGACAATTGAAGCCTTGATTGAAGAATTTGCAGTCCACCATCAGAAGAGTACACCTTACCATCCACAAGCAAATGGAACAGTTGAAGCATTCAATAAGATATTGGAGACAACATTGATGAAAATTTGTAGTGTGAATAGGGATGATTGGGATTTAAGAGTACCTACAATACTATGGGCCTATAGAACCACTTGCAAGAAATTAACAATGCAGACCCCTTTCAAGTTGGTTTATGGTATTGAAGTTGTTGTTCGGATGGAATACATGGTGCCAAGCTTAAGTATTGTTGCATTTACAGACATTGATGATACTGGCGCTACTCGCGAGAGACTTGCATAGTTGGTTGAACTAGAAGAAGACAAATTCATTATAGGATTCCACCAGTAGGTTTAGAAGGAACGAGAGAAGGCCTATCATGACAGGCACATCAAGAAGAAGGCATTCAAGCAAGGTGACTTAGTATTGGTGTATGACAGTAAATTCTTGAAACACCCTGGGAAGTTCAGAACGCATTGGCTCAGACCATATGAGATGGCCTATGTTACCAAAGGAGGAGATGCACAATTGAAGACATTGAATGGAGAATGGAAGGAGGGATTGGTGAATGGGAGTCGACTGAAGTTGTACTATGACAACTAGTTGCCTCGCAAATCTTAGTAAAATAATGAGAAAAAGGGTCTAGGTACTAGGTGAAGTTGAAATTGGGTACCAGACATAGAAAAGATAGTCTACACAAGGAGGGAGAGGAGGTATCACGCAGAAAGCACAGGCTACACTTCGCAGTCTAAGGAAGAAGCAAAATAGAGGAATCAGATTCGAAGTGTCTCGGGACGAGTCACGGGTGAGTGTTGGGGGCCTGTTGGCCCTTGGTTATGGAAGGAAGCGAAGAAAAAGGAAGAAAAGGTGAAAAGTGAACTTCGCAGGAGACACAACAACTGTCATTGGGTCAAAGTGAGCAGAGAGAAAAAAAGATGGAGCAAAGTAAGAGAAAGAAAGACGTTGGATGAGGAGATCAAGGATGCTAGTTAAGAAAGGAAGACGGATCAAGGACAACTCAGCAAGTATAAAAATACATTGTTGTATGCCTTGGAGCATCGCGCGAGAAGGAAGGAAAGATAGGCCGGCGAAGCTTAGAAAAGAGGGTCAAGTTGATCTAGGGTTTAGACACCTAGGGTTTTGGTATCTAGGGTTTTGGTACCTAGGTTTCGGCCTAAGGCTTTTGGTGAGGTATTGTAATGTATAAATAAAGGTCAAGAGGACTTGGGTCGGGTGGCTACGATATTGTTGTTGATCTAACTCTATTATTGGGGTGAGAGATTACTGTATGGAGAGAGAGAAGTCCTGAGAGAGAGAGCCTTATGGTATTGTAAGACCTTCAGTTGTGTGCAAAGGTCAAGTCCTGCAACTGTTTACATAGGAAGGGGGGAGAAAGAGAAAGAAGAAAGAAGATCTATTAGCTGAGAGCGCAGACAAGGACTGTATGCTTTACCTTAATAAATCATAAGCACAGTTCGATGGACATAGCCCTAGAGAGAGGGTAAACCACGTACATCTTATGTGTGTGTGTGATTGATACTTTGATCTCTGTCATTGTTATATCGTTATTTTCATTGCTGTGTTAGATCAGATCTATAGCTGTACAAGATAGATCTAGCCTGATAAGTGATAGATGCATGTTGTGTTGTTGTTGTACTAGATCCACTTGATATTCCCCTAGTTGTAGACATCTTTATCCTGCAACCCCCCCTCATAGCTACGTCGGGTGAGACTGCATCTACTTCGTAGGTGCTGCTGAAAGGGCCAGTAGCTAGGGCTTGTTTGTGCACTCTTGGAGTGAACCTTGGGTCTTCCCCTATGCCAACACATGTCGATGCTCAGTTTCAATTTGTTAGAAAAAAGTTGCAATCCAATGAAATAGCTCTTATGTATTGTAAGACTTGTGAAAATACTACTAATATTTTCACTAAGCCTCTTGGAAAGATTAAGTTTGAGCTGTTTAGGGAGATGTTAGGTGTAGAAGTCTATCCATTCTCCATTAAGGGGGAGACTTGGAAATAATGGAGCAAGATCCTATTTTTTCTATTGTTTGTTGTAACCACCTATTCCTATATTATGATGTAATTTGTCTTCAATGAATAATAGATTGTGAGAGTAGTCTCACCTGTGTGGTTTTCTCCTAATTCTAAGTAGTTGTGATGATAATAATTAATAAAATAATTTCTTGACACTGTACTCTCTGGTACTCTCAGCACATAAACTCACATATATACTTTGAGTGCAAATTCAAGAACTCATAAGCTAACTTAATCTTGTGCAGAGAGAAGGTAAATTCATGATGTTTGAACACAACAAAAACTCAAAAATACATCAACACGCAAATGCTTAATATATAATGAATTTGGTGCTGCACATGGTTACAAAATACAAAACTATGTCAAGTTTCGGCTCCAACAACTTCTGCAAACTTACAAAACCATAGCTTGTGCTCTTAGATAGCTTTTGTTTCTTCTATGTCGACTACTACATAGACTCATACTTCATGTAGAAACTAAAAGACTTAACATTTAAGACAACAATAAATTCCACAGACTAGACACAAAATTTGCCTATGTTTAAAGCTCACTACTTGTAATTAATATTTCCAACAAATTTGGCAGCCATGTAATTGTTGGTGAAATTGCAGTTTTCCATTGTTTAAATTGCATTTTTTTACATTTTTTGAATGCATAAATAGATTCAATACCCTCCAAAACAACTGAAATCTGCAATTTCAACAATTTTTCTAAATTTCTAAGAGATTTTAGGCTACAGTATGCATATTTTAGGCTAAGCTTATATCAATATCAATAGGTAAGAGTGAAGGATTTAGGCTAAGCTTATATCAATAGGTAAGAGTGAAGGATTTTGAGTCAATCTGGCTTTGGTATGCGCTATCACGTGGTTGTCATGTTCAATCTCAAAACCTGGTCATAAGATTAACGCTTCTCCGGAAGTGATTAAAAGAACAGCGAAGGAATTTATTTACAAGGGATTGTATAGGTGAGTAAATTACATGTATATTTTCGTAAGAATATTGCAGGGAAGAGAATGGCGTAGAGTGTCTATTACCATAAACTTGTTACTATCTCTCTGAAGAATCGCTTAGGTTGGCTAAGAGGCACGGGAGAATCTGAAATCTAGGGTTGGGGCAGCAAGGAGATTAAAGTAAGAATTTCTCCGAACCTTGACAGATATTCTTCTTTGATAGATATTCTTCTTTTAATGAGCATTTAAAATTTCTGATATTATTCTTGCTGCCTATGTATTTGATAGATTTAGATTGCTTGCTGTTCACTGTCAATATCAAAATATATGAAGTGTAGAATGGTAATTTTGATTAATAAAGTCTAAGGTCGCCCGGAGAGGGGTCTACAGCATTTCACACTATATATACTAACATACTATGCAAACCATCCTGAAAAGCTTGTTTTCATCATGGCCGACCCTTTGCAAGTGATCGGTGCCCTGTCCTTGACGGCAGCCCTTTTGTTCATCACCTTTCTTCTGTACCTATGGAGGCGTACACCCATTATCCACAGCTTGCAAAACAAGCACGTATTGATAACAGGAGGATCGAGTGGAATAGGACTGGAGATCGCCAAACAAGCTCTGGCACAGGGTTCTTATGTTACATTAATCTCCAGAAATCTCTCTAATCTCCATAAAGCCGTTGAAGAAATCCTCGAGGAAATTGGGTGTGATAAAGACAGGATTAATGTCAAGGTATTGATCTCTGAATTATAATTTCTTCTCTTCTCTCTTTCACATCCACACATGAATGTATACAGATCTGGATTTACTGAGAGATTTATATAGATATACTTTCTTCTTTTGTATAGGTTGCGGATGTAAGACTCTATGAAGCCATTTCTGCAGCTATAAATGAATCCTCCCTGTGGAGGCCAATCGATTTGCTTGTGTGCAACGCCGGGATTGCTAGTGTTTCATATTTGGAACAACTACCCATTGAGTGGATTGATGCCACAGTCGGTACCAACCTCACAGGAACACTTTATACACTCCGGGCGGCTCTTCCCTGGATGAAACAGAGAAGCTCTCGGCACCCCTCAGCTATTGTCTTCATGGGTTCACTTGCATGCTTGGTAAATATTAATAATAACCATATTATTATTGTTTCTTAGGGTTCAGAGACCTACTTTTGTGAAGATTTCTCAGTGATTTGAGTTTGATAAGTTCATTTATATATTTAATATGGTCACAATGCATGTAGTATCCTTTGTATGGCGGTGGCGTTTACACTTCCACTAAATATGCGATCAAAGGACTTGCGGAGGCTGTCAGACTTGAGCTACTGCCTTATAACATTGGAGTGACTCTTGTATGTCCAGGGTTTGTGGAAACTCCTCTGCTAAACAAAATGGAAGGCAAGTGGGAGGCTTTGTTTTGTATTGAAATACTGCTGTCTCTATTACTTCTCTAATAGAATATAATATTTGATATAGAATACAGTACCTTCTGCATTTGGCTAAGGAGTGGGCTAACTCCGGAACCATTTTCTCTCTTGAGTTATTTTTCCAGCAGGTTCTTCTGTTTGTTTTTAAATTTTCGGTTAATGATAGATTTTCTGAGCATCTGAGTTGATTTAAAATGGGGCAAAACCTTTGAAATAAGGTTCTGCATAAAACTTTGATCTATAAGAACCTCAAATTACCCTGAAAATCTGATCCAATTCAGTCCCATTTTTTTACCTGAAAAAAGACTCTGTTTACTCTCTAATTAGCTTACTGCTTTGGTTTATCTGCTTTACTTACAATCTGATATAGCATCTGGCATAGTTGACCTGCTGCTAGTTGATATAGCATCTGGCATAGTGAAACCTATACTTTTTAGTAGCTTTACTTAAGAATTTGTTCTAATTTTTAACAATATTGATTATGGCACTGAATAAATTCTCTCTATATAATTTATATTTATATTAATATTAAAGTTGATTTAATTATATTTATATTAATATTAAAGTTGATTTAATTATATTTATATTAATATTAAAGTTGATTTATTATTATTGATGATGATATATTATTATTATTATTATGATATATTATTATTATTACTACATAAGCATTGTTGTTTAAAGACATTTCTCTCACTTTGAGCTATAAACCAGATAAAAGCATTTCCCAAAGAATTTAAGGAAGTGAAGACCAACCAAATTTAACTTACACATATACCATACAGTGTTATGATTAAAAATTCTAAAACTACAAGGATTTTTAAATTTGATGAGAGGATTGCATATATCAAATGGGTATCTCATCATAATTTTCTTGTCTCTTTTGCAGATAGTGTGGACGATCCAATACTGGCAGATGTGGCAAGGAAAGTCAGTTTTTATGACAGATCACAGGCCGGGGACCCAAGAGAGGTTGCAAAGGCCACTTTAAAGGCTGCTAAACGAGGCGATTTCTTAGTTGCAAATGGGTGGAAGGGTTTAATGCTGTCCGAGTTATCCGCCGGGATTTTGCCTGCTGATACCTTTGCAAAAGCCTTGTTTGATATGTTAGCATTAATTCCTGCAAGGCTGGCTGGCTATATCGTATTTGCATACGTATATGTCATTATATGGCTTAACCATCGAACGAAGACGATACCCGTTGATGTTGCAGAGAAATGAAATTAAGCTGCATGATCCTCTTTATCGATTCGTGATCTCAAGAAACAAAGTTTAAATTTCGTGAAAGCTCGGCAGATATATATATTATAGATAAAAAAATATATTCTTGGCTATACGAATGACTCTCTATCTTGACAAAGCTTATGCACTCGACCGTGTACATTACAGGGATGTATATGACAATGTACGATTGCCTATTTAATTTGACAAAGCTAATGCACTCAACGATATACAGTGATGTATATGGCAATGTACATCGCAATGATATATCTTTCCCCACACACACACATATATATATGTGGAAAGATATATCATTCTGTCAATATTCAATAGTATATACGTTAAGATATCTTCTTACGATTTACATCACTGTCCAGTACTTATTGTTACCCATCTAGGTCTGATCAGAAGAACTTCATTTATGATTATTATACAGAGCTTCTCAGTGCATGGTGCTTACGCTGTTTTCTATTGGGAAATGTGAGAGGGAGAGTACATATTATTACACACAACCAAAATTGTCATGAGTCCTCTATTAAACTATGAAGTAGAGTACATATAAATATACAATTCTTTTCAAGATAGACAAATTATCTTGATCTCACAATCTGCTTGGTTGAGCAAATATTTCAACCTCACACCAATCTAGGAAGCATTTAGTTGGAGAGAATATCTCAAATACAACTACTTCCAACCACTTCCTAAAGACTAGGAACAGACTCTATAGATACCAACTCTACCTAGTGATGATCAATAATAATAATAAGTATAAATATGATCACACCAAAGACAAGTGGGAGTTACATATTCCAACACTCCCCTTTAACGACCTTGTCTTTACCATGGTCACGTCGCTCCTTCATCATTACCACTTCAGTGAATTGAAGTGCCTCTTGATCAGCAAAGTGTATGTCTGGTCCAACCTAGTACTTTCTCTTAATACCTTGATCATGCATCACCAAATTGCGAAAAAAATTCACTCGAACAAAATCTCTACACGATACCAAATCTACTTAACCATAACCAATAATAATAATAATAATTACAAATATAATCACACTAAGACAAGTAGAGAGTTACATATTCCAAGACTCCCCCTTAACGACTACTTGTTTTTAATCTTTGTCAGGTCAAGTCTTCATCATCACCACTCCAGTGGATCGAAGCACCTCTTGATTGTATGTAGTCCAACCTAGTACATTCTCTTCGTACCATGATCATCCATCATCAAACTGTCAAAGTCCATATAAAGAAACAAGCATCCACTAAAATGCATGGGTCATCAGCTGTGGCAACCGTCCTTATTATAGGATGTCCTTTAGGTACATGGTTCATTCAACCTCTTGATGAACTCTCTCTCAATGTAAAACTCATGCTTTCTAGGCACCTCCAAGATTTCACTCATACCTGTGACATAGCTCATTCTTACAAGTGTTAACGAACTCTATACTATAGATTTCTTCACTACAAATCGATAGGGATACATGACAAAGGGGTATGCATTCCTAATTTGATCTTACAACTATATCTCCTTTACATATTACATAGACACAAGTACATACATTACATACTCCATACCATGGAGATACTAGGTGCAAACTCAAACATTTCAAGGACCAATACATCATATCAATAAACATTACATCATAGACTTGGTACAAAAGAATGTGTGACTCACATTAGCATATGGTCATGAATCTATTTTACTCAACACAATTTACCTTGTTTGTTTGCAATCATTTCACTTATGTTGCTTTGCACTACTGCCATTGTCACCAACTTCGCTTGGACTAAACTCTTTATTGTTATCCAGAACAAGATCTTTGTTCTTTTTGCTTAGCATTCCAACTCATCCAGAGATAACATCATTTTCATTCTTTGCAATTGTTCACAGGTTTGGAGTATTTATCTTTGTTTTTTACCTTTGGACTTGCGATTTGTTAGAGTAGTTAATTATAACAAAACCACTACATTCATATTGAGTTAGCTATGCTTAATGTAAATTATTCTAATTTCAAAACATTCACTGGTACTTCTTTGGAATTTCCACACTTCATCCTGCAATTGCTAGATTACTCAATTCTAACAATGTATCCCATATTAAGTTGAGTAGGCTCAATATGTTACTCTTCACAAACTCAAAAGAAATTCAAAGACATCAACTCAACCAATAATGAAAAACAACTAACTTTGTACCCCTACAGTATGTTTATGATGGAAGATTGATCCAGGATCTTTTCGTGACTTATAAAGAATTGTATTAAATGAGCATAAATTAAAGTGCACCATTAAAGAAGAGAAAAATTAGAAATGAAGAGACATAAGCATCAGATATGAACAAAAAAACTTGATAACAGAGTTTGTCCCTGGTGGACTACGTCTCTGGGTCCTGCTTTCAAATGGGTAGGCTCTTTCATTAACTCAATAAAAGAATTTGGCAAATACATGAATATACCTCATTCTGGAATCAAGTTGCATAAATAATGCTCAGATCAGAAAACAGACATCACCACTGGATTCCTGGTGCTAAATTACCCAAAAATGACTGCCTCCATGCTTCGATCCGACTCTGGCACTCCCAGGCCCAAGAGGAATTCGGTCTCGATTTTTGTGCCCTCTACACCTGCAATTATGACAGTCTCATCTCGAAATTCATGCCCACGGTCGTATAGTATGGTCGTGCCTCTCCCCCTGGCTCTCGACAGATTTTCTCTTTTTAAACAATAGAACCGACGGATATATCAAGCAACACCGGTAGGCGCATTGGTTAGGGCAGAGTTATGAAAGCATTGGACTAGGGGGAGGTTCCGGGGTCGAACCCGCTGGACTCCATTTTGGCAATTGGTTATATATATATATTGTATTGTTTCCATCCTCCGCTAAGTTTAGAGATCCTCTAGAAGTTTTGTAAACGATTATTTAAAATTGGCGTGGTCTGCCAGGTTTGGCGGACCCACCATTTTTTTAAAACTAATTTCGTTCATGGGTCAACATTGGGAATTCTGGGGGATGCCACGTGTCGCCTGATGATTGGGCCACATGGCACCTGCTGATACACCCACATGTAAGTTGACATGGCTACTCTGTCATTGTCGTATTGACACGTGGCACTCCTTGGGTGGTGCCATGTGGTGTCACATGGGGGTGCCATGTGGCACTTTTCTATTGGTCCATATGGACCCTGAAAAGTCCACTGGCGGGTGACATGTGGCAGCCTCTAGTGCTGCCACATGGCATGCTAATGTCAACATCTGATACAATGACATCACCCTTCCATGCTAGCTGCTGACATCATGTTGACGTCAGTAGTACAGATGATGATGTGTCCCTTGCTGAATGAGCTTGTTTGACCGCAACTTTGACCATGAATATATTTCAAACCGTAACTCTGTTTGACGATTCGTTTGTGTCACATACCCACTATGACATAATATATTTTTTGCCTTTTTCTCGAGAGACAAAATCCCTGAAGTCCTACGGGGGCCTAGCGCAGGCTAGCCCTTCCCTTGTCCACCTCCATGTGATCGTTGGTTACGACCACAGGCCAAACAAACTAGGCGCCTTTTCGCATTTCCCGACTCAGCGATACAGGCGTGTCAAGTCTTTCGACTCTGCAAACCCTGAAACCCAAAATCTCACCTTCGAGGAGATCAACAGCTGTGAGTCTCCCCCTGCTTTGATGGTCCTGGCCGTATCGGGATTTCGGTAACCAGGAGTTCGTAAAGCAACAGAGTCGAGTCTTTCAACTCTTCAAACCCCAAAATCTGAAATGGGCTACGGTACTAGGCTCCACCCTTGTCTCGGTGTCATGTGACCTCCGACTAGGACGCAAGTCTTAGCGCCTATCTCTTTCGGGTTTCGCAACTTTGTAATTCCCGTTGCAAGTGTTCCTTACCTTTTGGAATGCCGAACCCTGAAACGCGATATAGGTCAACAGGGTGTTGACTCCTTCCCTGTGACGAGAACACGCCACCTGTCACCTCCACATGACCCTTATTCTGGGATGTACCACTTGTCATCCATGTGGCTCCTACATCTAGGATGTGCCTCCTATCTGCTCGATCCGTCAACTTTCGAGACTCAAGAGAACAGTGAACTGTCCTCCCCTTCTCTCTACATACCCCGAAATTCTGATACATGGGTTCTTGTACGAGATCCAACGATCCCCAGTGGTTTGGATCCAACGGTCCAGATTCTTTTGGAGTTTTCCCCCAACTTGGGCCACTCACCATGCGTCTCCTCTAATGGACGGTTCAGACCCTTTCGGGACTCCTCCTTTCTACCACAGAGTGTGTCGGGGATTCGGGCACCGGGATTTCGCGACTTGCGAAAATGAGGGATCTTGCCCTTGGGTTTCCCGAGTGCCGAAACGCTGAAACCTATTCACTCTATACTGATTCAGGGTTTCACATACCATGCTTTTGCGATTTGTGAAGACAAGGGGTCTTACCCTTGGGTTTCTCGGGTGTCGAAACGTCGACCGACAGCCACATGTCCTCTACAAATGGACGGTCCAGGTAACTCCCCTGGATCTTGGGATCTACGGTCTCGATTCCTTCGCTATTTGAGAATCCCAAAAAGGGGTCGAGGCATTAATGCCTACGTTCCTTCCTCTAATCTAGCGGTTGTGACAGACCTCAGATCCTCCGAAAGGATCTCGCATGTTCATCTAGCAAATGAAAGGGTACTCTCTTTCTGTATTTGAACTTGCAATCCTTCCTGAACTTCATCAACTATGAAGGACTTGAGAGTGTTGCGCTCCTTATCCTGGACTTGACTCTTAGAAGAGTCTTCAACACAACTATTGCGCTCCTTCATCAAGGGGTTCTAGGGTTCTATTTGATCGCAGAGAGCCTGTGCATAATCGACACTACCTCTCATGAACTTAACGAACTCCATCCTCCAAGGGACTCAGGACGACTAGGTGAGTAAACCATCGTACATGCAACTACCCCTAAGATCGACGAGCTCACAGTTCGTGGCTCTAGCTTAAGACACTACAGAACTCTAGAATTTATGGGAACAATCCATGTACGAACCCTATAATTCCTTTCTTGCCTAATTATACGACTCAGCAGAAAATAGAAGGGATGTAGTATATCCATTAATCATTCATTCACATTCCTGAAAGCAAGCACAACATACCAATTCATACACCATTACAACTAAATTACACAGGGCCATAATTCACTTATCTATTACAGGTTGCCACCAACCAACTGACTATGGGTGTTAATCCTTCCACCCGACCATAGGCTCAGAGGCATTCAATATTAGCACTTTGGCCACCCCCGTGCCAAGCCATGATATCACCAGGGAACTCTCACTCTTCTCAAGGGTTCTCTCTCTGTTTTTAGTTTCTGTTCAGGTCCTGTTTTCTGCAACTTAGAGCTTTCTCACTCCCTTGTGGCCTCAATGAGGTTTCTCAGATGCCCTACGGCATCAATCTCGCGACCTTCTATTCGTGATTCACTAGAGAGCTTCGCGCCTCTCCCTTGCGAGCTCTCGTTCTCGTCTGGTGTCTGGTGTCTCTCCTCTCTTGTTGCTTCCATGTGTATAATTGTCACCTTCCTTCTGTTAGAAGGAAGCTCGGGTTCGCCTGGTCTATCATACCCTATGGTACTTTAGGATGACTTCCTACAGCTAGACCATGCTCCCATTCATGGGGGTGGTTGGTAGTTCAACCACTGCTCCTTGCCTCATTAACTGATTTCTCTCCCCTAGTGATATCATGGCCAGTACTTTCAAGGCTTCACTCCCACAGTCAGTTATTGGAAACTTAAACAATAATACATTTACATTTTCCTCATGCATTAGCATGGTAATTCTTATTTTATGATTAATTACAAATTGGAGAAAACAGGGTGTTACAATTCCCTCCCCCTTAAAGGAACATCGTCCTCAGTGTTCTTTCTCAAAACACCTGTCATGCCTTCCTCATTCGGCCACTTCAGAAGTCTTGAACTTCATCCTCGGCCAGGTCCTTTTTCAGGATCCGAGTCTTCGTGATCTGCCTTCAATAATTCTTGGACACAAGCATATTAACCACAATTTTGTGCGAAAACATCTTACTGTTGTTCAAAATTCAAAAGGAAAATTTCATATTCTAGCACAGTACTTATCTTTGCAGTTTGTGGATCTGTATCCACATGGTAGTTTTGTTATCCATGCTCATCACTTTCCTTGACGTACCCATTGGGTGCATGATTCCAATTCAATAGCTCACAAGAGCTATCATGGTTTCATCCTCCTTTCCAAGGTTTTTTCGCACGGGAAACTACCCACTGTGTGCATGATCCCAATAGTTTACAAGAATTATTAAGGTCTCCTCTTCCCTGCAGTCACTCACCCTCCAAGCCCAGGGTCAGGCATCCCCTTCACTGTTATACAGTCCCTCGGGTGATCCATCTTTCCTTGCAGAGGTTTTCTCGCAAAGGAATATTTTAGAGACTCTATCGAGTCTTATAGTCGAGGCATCCCTCAGTCATGCTCTGCCGAGGCATCCCTCAGTCATGCTCTGCCGAGGCATCCCTCCAGCTTGTGTTACCTCAACATAATTTATTTCAGGCGATCATGACTCATCACGGGGTTTTCATAGCTCAGTAGTAGCCATGTTCATCATCTTCAGCTTTGACAACTGTTATCACTGAAATTTCGTCTGCACATGGCGACAAGAACTCCGCGTCATCAAAACAGCAATGAAGTCATTCATGGCACTGAATTAATTTCACGGCACTCCAGAAGGGCCAAAAACTATAAAAAGTAACCAAAAATTGAAGGCGCTTTACATCAGTGTGGTGCACGCGTGCATGCGCAGGACAAAAACGTGTTATTCGCGCATGCGCGCTCGACGCGCGACTGTCAATACAGAAACCCGCGCATCTGCTAAAACGACACATTAATTGAATAGGTCGGCCTCCCAACCTCTTACGGACCGGCTCCCAAGTTGATTTGACTCTCAAATCAGAGCCGGATCCGCAAAATCGGCGGGTTAATGACCTAAATAAACCCTAAAAGGGTCCCTGTTCACACTTTGAGAAGGTTACGTGACCGCCCGAGGAGATGCTATAAAAGGCCGTGAGGATACACTGTTTTGGCAAGGAATTCTAAGCACTGTTATGTTGTTCATATGGTTTAAGGGCTCATCCTTTAAACAACACCCATCAGCTGCATCACCGAGAGTTCTTTCACTGCTATGCTCAGTTCTTCTCATTTGTAAGGAAAGCAAACTGTGTGAGGGCCCCGAAGAGCCTTCCGTTGGAGGGAGAAGGAACCTCTGGTCTCTTCCTTCAGCGTGCTCCGGTTTCATTAATACACCAGCCTGAAACCATTGGTGACACCTGTGTTTTGTGTTTCATGTTTTGTTGTTTCTTTTCACATTTTTATTTGTTTTCAGTTGATATTAGATTGTAGTTCCTTTTGTTTCTCTAACCCTATGCTCCATAGCTGTTCTTCCCTGCTAAACCCAACAGGGCATGCAAGCGCTCTCTATTTGCTCACCTGGTGACCATTTGAACGTGAACAGACTGGCGACTCCACTGGGGATGAGGACAGGAATCGCCATGGGGAGGCCTGCCTGTGGGCGGGGGACCATTTCAGGTGGATGTAAATAACACACTGGGATTGCTAACACCATATTGGGTAGTTTGAGCGTTGTGGCTACCTGGAAAGCTTCTACACTGGGTGGTGGGTAAAAGAAGGGAATTTGAGTGAGGGGTCGGGGAACTGTCTCCCAAATGGGATTAGGTCCCTGAGGGGGTGTGGATTCATGGACGGCAGGGGTCGACAAATTCGCAGGAGGCTCCAGTGGGAGTGGTGCTGCGACTGTTGAGACGTCAGGACTGGCTGAAGCCTCCTGAGGAAGATGGGTATCCCCCGTGTGAGTTTTTTTAGACGTAGAGACGCATACTTGATTAGGGGGAAGGAGTGGAGGTGCTCCATGATATGTCCCTAATAGGGATGGGTCTTTGAAGATTCCAGGACCCATCTCTATGAGTGGATATATGTCTTGGTTGGTGTGGATGAGGGGAAGAATGTTATTGACATTGGCAGATGGGTTGGGCTCATAATTTGAGACTTGGTCGATGGTTACAATCTTTTCATTGTGGGGAAACATGATAGTCCGAAAGACGGATGATGCCACTGCCTTCATAGCGTACATGTAGCTACGTCCGAACAAGATATTGTAATCGAGTGTGACGTCGATAACTTCGATATCAATGAGAATGGTTTTGCCTCCGAGTTCATCGGGGACATTTTGAAGGAGCCCTTCAGGAGATGATGGTCGTCCGTCATAAGCTCGTAATGTGATGGCGGATGGTGTTAGTTCCGGGGAACCAAGTTTCTGCCATACTGTTTTGGACATGATGCATGTAGATGCCCCTTCATCGATGATACACCGATG
>ML802365.1:171651-182191 GCA_009831015.1 Picea engelmannii
AATAGCTCCAATTTATTTCTATACACAACATGCATCATCATAGACACAATTACATTAGTCATAATATTAAACCAAATGCATGTATCATAACATTCAGGTTCATAAACATCCTCAAATGTTTCCACAAGTGCAACACAACAGTTCTCAATCGTTTTCACAGTATTGCAACCATCGTTACTATGATGTCAAAACATTTTCGTTCATCAATGTACTAGCTTTCTCATCCCATAGAAAACATAATGCTTAGCAAGGAAAGAATTGAGGGCTCTCCCCTTCTTCAAATTCTTTCTACATCGCCTGGGGATTTTTAGCCCAGTCGAGTTATCTCTAAGGTCTCACTGCCTTTTCTTAATCATAGCTTCAACCAAGCCTTATCAGTTACACGTGCTAATTTATTCATTTAATCATACTCAGGGGGTTTACTTGCCTCTTACCAACTATACCAGTTTCCACAACTTCTCTTTTTCTGAGCAGCCTTGGTTAGGCCTCACCCTAACCCTTTTTGGGATACCACAACATGCTTTAATAGCAACTCTTTGCTCATAATGAATCATGAACATGTGCATTCTACACAGTTCCATTCAATTATCGGAATGGGCAATATTCGGTTGTTAGTATTCTATTAATTTCATGATTCTTTCAAAATGTAATCTAGGATTCTTATATATGGACAGGCCTTGCAATCCATTTTCCAACCTTCAACAATTATTAGGGTTGTGACTCTTTTTCTCTGACAGAGTCCTTATACGGTTCCTCCACCGGGAACTCCTTTGGCATGCAACTTCCTTGTTGCATATCCATCACTATTGTGATGGCCTCAACCTTGAGTTAGCTTCTAGTTTTTTTTTTTACTAAACATTCCCCTTAAGGAATATAAACCTGCATCTTTACTATTAAGATAAGTCAATTCAGATTCCTTCTCATGTGATGCTCAAAGGCGTAATCATTTGTCTCTTATTGTGACAAGAGAGCATCTTTGCTCATTTACCCTTTCATCTAATTATATTGGCACTTCCTGAGGAAATGGAATACATTCCCCTCAGGATATTATTTGGAACAAAACTTTCATGACTCCCTGGAATGGAGTCAACTATGCCTCCATAGTATTCCTTCAATCTTGGCAAAATCAATACTTTCTTTATATTTCACTCATCGGGAAAAACCATATCGTGCCTGTAAGTATACTCTTACATCATACGTGTGCATTACTTTGCACGTTTAGTATCATTCATACCTTATTGGTATTAATATCAGGCTTCCTATTATGAAGCTTCACATCGCATTCAACTCATGCGTATTCATCATACTAGCTCATGCCTTCTCCTCACGCGATCACCGACGGTGACCACGATCCGAACTAAAAGGCACTTCACGTTTTGCGATTTCGGGATTCATGTTTGCAGGGAACTTTGGTTCTTCGATCCTTGAAATCTGAAAACTCTAAAGACCGAAGCTAAGGTTTTCTCGGATTTTTTATTCACATGACCCTTCACTCGGAACCTGGGGTCAACTCCCAGACACGCATTAGGATCCCGTGTTTCGGCGAATCCGCGGACAACGCTCCACCGTTTCCCAAAATTTTGATCCATGCGGGTCTGACAACCTAGATTCCACAGTACAGATCTCTCTACCAATTAACGGTCCTGATAAAATCCTGGCTTTCCACCTTTCAGGATTATGGCAGAGTCCTTACCCCTTAACTCCCAATTTCGAGTCCCCGAAAAGTGTATGCGTCAGATCAATGATCCATCACCTGTCTCGATCCAACGGCTCAGGTTGGATGTCGGGATTTCATGACATGTGAGTCCTCAAAACTATACCTGTTGACTTCTAAACCTCTGACTCCTGAAGATCCGATTACAATGGATCTACGGTTCATGTCATCCGCTAACCAACGACCTTGATTGAATCGGTGATTTACCTGGCGTGACTTTGGAAAGTCTATGCTTCTATTTTCCTAATAGATGAAACCTCAAAGCTCTAGATCAATGACTCTCGTTGATTCTAATCTAACAGATACTATTCCTCCCGAGATTGTGAGTGATGAGAGGTTATCATCCTTATCTTCTCCGCTGATCAACTAGATCTAACAGTTCACAGAATTTCGGTATTGCTCCCTCCAAGAATTCCACCGTTCGTTCAGACTCTCGATACCCGAAATGTTGAAATTTTCGGATCAGATCAATGGTCGCCAACGGTTCTCCAACCAACGGTTGTGATTATGTCACGATTTCACGTTTTGTGACTTCGAGACTTCTGTTATGAAGAGCCTCAAATCCTTCGATCCCCGAAATCACGAAATTTCAGAGTTCTCAATCTGAGGGCCTAGATTCTTCCACGATCTGAGAGATCAGATCTCGTCAGGGTTTCACGATTTCATGTGTTGCAAAGTCGACAGACCTTTCACCTCTGTTCTCCTGATGCCCAAAATTTTGAAATTCTCTTCTGGACGATCAATGGTCCAGATCGCTCCTTGATCAATGACTATGATCTTTTCGCGAATTTCTCACTGCTTCTTCCAAGCCCATTGGTTTTGCGAAATTTTGGTATCTCCTTGCAACTAACCAGTGTGCTACTTCTCCGAGATCAAACAACTCGAAGAATTTTGGTTCTTTCTGAATGGATCTTGACTCTCGATCCTATCAAATCTTCAAAACTCTTTTCGGAAGGATTTCTCCCACTCAATCCTCCATATTTTTTTTTTTTCGAACTTCAGTTTTCTGCACTTCACCTTTGAACGCTTCAACTCGTCGAAAATTAGAAACTTTTTCTAAGGGTTTCCTCTTCAAGACTTAAAACCACTATTCCCCCTGGTATACTCCGCGCTCAACCTCCAGAGTTTTCAAACTTTAACACAAGCTTGAGTCTATATGCATGTTCGACATACTAAATTTCCCTATTATCTCTTCTGAGCTTTTAAGTTACTTATAGGACTAATCTCATAGTAATAACTCATACGGATGTTACCCTTTCTTTATGGGAACAACAAACAAGGGTCACTCTTGGTTATTAGCAACAGTCCCAAAGGACTCCTCTTAATCTTGCTCAACTAGATTTTCCTTATTGTCGATCCTAACCATTATAGGTTAGGTAATCTGACCCTACATACATCCTGGCCTCCCCCGAAGGCCTCTCCCTCAAGGAACCCATCAATGGGTTATACCTCAAGAAATTTTATGCTTAGAAGTAGTCATGCTACTTTAGGTTACTTTTTCCTGTTTAGTGTTTTTAATATTTTTTCCCTACCCTCTCGCCTAAAACTATCCTTTGTGCTATTGACAGATGACTCCTCCACCAGCTTACCACATTGGTTACACCGACGGCGCCAGCCGTTGGACACAAAATCTCGCTTCGGCTGCTTGGGCTCTCTACACCCCATCACATGAAATGCTACATTCAAGCGGCATATGTTTGGGACTAGCAACCAACAACCAAGCCGAATACACTGCTGTCATTGGCCTCCTGACCGACGCCCAACATCATCATATTCGTCACCTTAGCGTTTTCCTCGACTCCCAACTGGTCGTTCTCCAACTCAACAATGTGTACCACGTACGCAATCCGTGCCTCTTTCGCAAATACCTGCAGGTTAGATTATTATCTCGACATTTTGATTCCATTACATTTACACATATTCCAAGAGAATTGAATCGAACAACAAATGAAATAGCTAACATGGTGTTAGGTTGGCATATATCACATCAAGCTACACATACATAAACATCTCATACATCCTGTCACAGCATATAGGAAAAATAGACATCATCATCATCAAAATAAAAAAACACATGTACACAACATTTGAATCCCAAAAACATGTATAATCATATATATATATATATATATATATATNCTCAGGCCATCTGAATGTTTATATACAGCAAAAATACATTGGCCCACAAGCCCGTGCTGCATCTCGGTACAAAAAATCGGCTCACCAGCCTATATAATCAACAAAAAAGTACATACATACATCAGGGCGCCTCTAACGCACCCCCAGCTGCTCCTCCCTCAGGAGGAGGTGGTGGACCACCCCTACCTGCCCCAGGTGGTGGTGGTGGAACACCTGCAGGAACCCCCTTCTCAGGCGGCAGGATTCCGCTAGTCATCGCGGCGAGCACAGCTGCTCGTCGCACGATCGACCGCCATGGTGGTGGTAACCTGATGCACTGCTCCAGGAACCCCTCGTCCTGGATGCGGATCCACATGCCCTCAGGCACGCCATGTAGAACCGTCTCTAAACGATGACGTACATCATCCAAATCACCTCCGACCACCGCCGGAGGAGCGTGCAATGGCCCCGCACCAGGGTCATCAAAACGGCGCCTCTGCGCTGGTCTCCCGGGCTCTGCTGGTCCCCCAGCAGCCTCATCCCGCGGATGCCTCCCTCCACACGACGCTCGATGCAACTCCACCTCGCGCCCACGAGGTGCCAAATCTGCACATGCACAAAACAAGCAACAACAGATCATATCAGTGTCTATACATCATAAATATAAAACCGATATATCAAAATCACAGCATAAAAAAAAACCATACACATACCTCGATCATCAAAAACCTCCCCAGGAGGCAATACCATGTCCGGGTCTCCCCGGAAGTGGACCCCAGCATAGGGGTACTGCAGCATGACCTGCGGCATCTGCCGCCATATCTGTGCCGCCTGCGCAGTAAAATAGTGCCCGCCTTCGCCACCATCGTGGCGAACGAAAATCTGGGACCACCGCCTTAGGCACGGCTCTCGTACCCCTGGTGCCTCTAGTAGCACCCTCGGGCACAGCATCGGCACCCTCTCCAAGAAATAGGCCACCAAGATGGAGCCAAATGAAAACTCCCCTGTGCCTGTAGACCGACAACGGTCTAGCTGCGTAATCATCTGCGCATGTAAGGTCAGACCCCAGGTGAACCGCTCACGGCCCACCACGACCCTCTCCATCAAAATCAGCTCGCCACCACTAATACGGTGGGTCGCTTGGGACCCATATACCCGAACTATCATCGCTGCTATGCAATGATGAAGCAGAGCATCTATCCCACTGATGCTCATTGTCGTCCTGGTCATGTAGTGCTTGCCTGAGCAATATCGCTCAGCGACAGTCTGCAGAAGAGTGTCTCACGGCAGCACAGGATCTGCCAGCAATGGTGTTCCCCGGAAGGGGATCCCAGTCAAGAAGTATATGTCCTCCACCACAGTGAAGGCGATCTGCTCTCCTCGCACGAGGAAGCAGTGCTGAGCAAGGCTCCACATCTCAATAAAAAACTGGAGTAAATACTCCTGTGCCCGTAACAACGGGCACTCAAAGAACTTTAGCAACCCACTGGTTGCTAAAGTCCCTCGAACTGCTGCTCGAACTGCCGGTGGTGCATTGGCCACAGCCTCTCGTAGCTGTGACCAGTCTCGCTCACGCCACCGCACATCCATGATCACTGCTCGCTACCTGCACACAGCCCAGAGTCCTATATTAGCTTATGCAATCATCCAATACATCAAAATAAGCTAATTCTTCACCCTGAAACCTCACCTCAAAGGCATGGCTTTTCCACCCACAGGCGCGCACACATGCGCACCTTTTCACTATACAGGCACGCATATGGGCGTGCCTGTTTTTCCCACAGGCGCGCGCTAGAGCGCGCCTGTTGTACCCACAGGCGCGCACTCATGCGCACCTGTATACCCCACAGGCACGCCCCTAGGGCGCACCTTAAATTCCTACACACGCGCCTTAACGCGTGCTTACTCCATGTACAGGCGCGCACACGTGCGCGCCTTCCACTGAGTCGCCCATGCATGTGGGCCCATCCTCTACCCAAAAACCCCCTAAAACTCCCGTACGACCCCCCGTACCTACCCTGCCCAAAAATTGGAAACCTATAGCTATGCAGGATGTTCAGAACACTAACCTGAAACTCTCACGCCGTGAATCGGGTACCTCGTGCTCCCTGAATCACTCGATCTCCTCTGAATCTACTCGAAAACTCACTATAGCAGCAGGTACAAATGAGGTGGCAATGTGGGCCCTACAACTATATATAGGCCTTTTGCCAAACTTCCCCTCAACATTCTGGGAGCCTATGGTGTCCATTTGACAAACCGTCTTCAGCCACAGGATCAACATCTCGTCACCTACGTCACGGCTTTCCTTGGGCCACTTTTCGTCCTAGGCCTCCGGGGCACCTTTTTTCCATATCATGGTCAGGTACGCATGCGCATAGTCACATTTGTCAAAAATAAGCTCATATCTTTGATGCTCTTCAGATATTGGTCACTTTGGGTATGTGGTTGTTATGTGTGCAGGTACTTGCTCATCGGTCATCGACATCATCCCTTCAGGTATATATTCATCACTGGCATGTAGTCTATCCCACTGTATTGCATTTACATTTCTAGTCACACCCTCTGATTTTTTCCTTTAGGACCCTTATTCTCGGCTCTGCAGTACCCACACCTCCATTTTCATCTTCGGTACTGTAATCCGGTAGCATTCTCACCTACATGAGTTGTCCCATTCATAGCACCTTTTTGCAGCTTTGACACTCATGTTGTTCTTCATCACCCTTTAGGGATGGGAGTCCCAGTAGTCTTACATCATGTTGCGAATCAACCACATACTTCTTCTCCTCATTTTGCTAGCTTCCCATATGGACTCCCAGGTCATCGCTTTATGGTTACGTTCTTTTTTACCTGCACCTCCGCAGGATCATGAACCCACCATTTCATCCACCATCAGTTTGCCCATCTGCGAACCTATCTTCATTTCACCTACCTCATACAGAAACCCGCCAATGGGGCCCCCACCCTTCATTAGTTTCTCAAGACAATTCTGCCCTCCCTGGGGCACGCATTTCACACTGGGGCACCCGTTTCTGTATTTGTACATTTATCCCCAAAAATTATTTATTATTTATTATTTATTGTACAAACACCTTTACCTTCAGTCATTACATTCTTTGTCGTCACTGTTGGCGACTTGCTTTCTTTTGGCCATACGCAACCCATGTCACCCTTGGATTGGAGCAGTACTTATCATTTACCCTTGCCGGCATCGTCCATATCTTCAGAGTACCCCACAGGACAGTTACCTCTACCCTCTGAATTTGTTCACCTTGTCCCGCCTCTGGCACAACTTAGCACCGGTCTTGTCGTTCCCCTGCCACTCGACCTTGTTACACGGTTGCGGCCCCTGTTTCTCTCATATATTCTCCAACCAAGGGCAGTCTTGAGTCATCCCACTTCTTGACTTCGTCCATGTACCTCTGCCACTTCCTCACCTCAGTAGATTCCACGGAACACCTTTTTGCTTCTGGGAGTCGCGTCCCCCTTTTGTCGACATCAACACACTTTTCCAGAAGGGCGACAGTATCTTGATTCTCATTCTCTATTTTAATGAGAGATCTCAGATGGCACAGGGTGAAACACCATTGCTCCCTGTTGTCGTTGGCCCCCATAACATTCGACGCCAACACTCTCTCATTTTATGGTGGGTCTTACTTTGTGACTATTGCAGTTATTTTTGTCATTTGCCGAAGACCTCTGAACTTGGTAGGGCCATCAATGCCCACATCATTGTCGCTGATTATTACAGCGATCATTGCCTGTTATTCAGAGTATGTTCCTTTGCAGAATTGTCTTCTGCCTTTATCATTAACGCCCCCGAGGGCGCTGCAGTTGTCTACACCAACACTTCCGTCATCTTTTTTCAGAGTTACATCACACGAGCATGGGGCATGCCTGCCTCGTTTGTACACAGTTGTATTTTGTTTCTGCACGTCTCTCAGAAGGTCGAGATACCGGTTCCTTTTTTCTCCAACGGATCGCTCTGAATGGTCCCACTATTACTTTCCCTTACAACAACATTCTCAGTGGAAGAAACATTGATGGATTTCGGCTATACGTATGCTCCTAACCTCATCCATCAGGGGGCATCTGTTATCACTGAAATTTCGTCTGCACATGGCGACAAGAACTCTGCATCATCAAAAAAACAATGAAGTCATTCATGGCACTGAATTAATTTCACGACACTCCAGAAGGGCCAAAAACTATACAAAGTAACCAAAAATTGAAGGCGCTTTACAGCAGTGTGGTGCGTGCGCGCATGCGCAGGACAAAAACGTGTTATTCACGCATGCGCGCTCGACGCGCGGCTGTCAATACAGAAACCCGCGCATCTGCTAAAACGACGCATTAATTGAATAGGTCGGCCTCCCAACCGCTTACGGACCAGCTCCCAAGTTGATTTGACTCTCAAATTAGAGCCGGATCCGCAAAATCGGCGGGTTAATGACCTAAATAAACCCTAAAAGGGTCCCTGTTCACACTTTGAGAAGGTTACGTGACTGCCCGAGGAGCTGCTATAAAAAGTCGTGAGGATAGACTATTTTGGCAAGGAATTCTAAGCACTGTTATGTTGTTCAGATGGTTTAAGGGCTCATCCTTTAAACAACACCCATCAACTGCATCACCGAGAGTTCTTTCACTGCTATGCTTAGTTCTTCTCATTTGTAAGGAAAGAAAACTGTGTGAGGGCCCCGAAGAGCCTTCTGTTGGAGGGAGAAGGAACCTCTGGTCTCTTCCTTCAGCGTGCTCCGGTTTCATTAATACACCAGCCTGAAACCATTGGTTACACCTGTGTTTTGTGTTTCTTGTTTTGTTGTTTCTTTTCACAGTTTTATTTGTTTTCAATTGATATTAGATTGTAGTTCATTTTGTTTCTCTAACCCTATGCTCCATAGCTGTTCTGCCCTGCTAAACCCAACAGGGCATGCAAGCGCTCTCTATTTTCTCACCTAGTGACCATTTGAACGCGAACAACAACCTTCATTTGTTCCTTCTGGACAGATCTTTTCTCCTAACTTGTATCATAGGTATATAAAATTCATGAGACATTATCATAACTTTTAACCTTCAGAATGTTATTGCAAATCCGTCACCCACACATTTTCCAATCTCATGATTTCTTTTCATATTTTTTCCGCACAGGAACCAGATTCATAATTATGGGTCTTTCCTCCCCCTGACGGTTTGGCTCAACATGCAATCGGTCTTCCTTATGGATTTACAACAGTGCCATATCCAAGACTCTTTGCTTCCTGCAATTCATTCTTTCCACAACCAAACAAATTGTTAGTCTCATCTCAACATACCAACGTTTTCAAAACGTAATTCAACATTTTAAAAGGGTTTTAACAATTGTGTCAAATATCCATGGCCATATTCATACCCAATGCATTCTTGCATTGTTTTTCAAGTTCGTCACACTTTATGACTAGTTCTTGGCCATGGGGCATTGGAATTTAACCAGCCTTTTCCGCATATTGTTTATTCGTTTTCTTTTAGTCTTCCAGTAGGACCATACTGCCTGCTACAGGCCGATCACGATCCTACATGAACTCAATTTTTTTACATGAATGCCTTTACGCATTCCTTGATTGTCAATGCATTCATGAAATATCAATTCATGAGTTCTTCCAAGGGTTACAAACAATGTTTACTACTAGAGGTTCATACCTCCTGAGTCATACCTTACTTGGGTATCCAAGGCATACAACTGCTTTTTTCAATTTTCATGCATAACATGAGACAATAAAATATTTTGGAAGGGGTTCTTACCGAATCCCTTCATACCTTGTGCCACACAGGCACGAATATCTTTATACCGGTTCTTGGCTGCTAGCACCCTCTTTCTTATTTTTACCTCATCACCAGTGCTTTATGGGGACTTTTACAGTCCTTTCAATAATATTTCACTCACAACCTTCCACTGGTCATTCTCTGTTCAAGGTTACCCATTGTTGGCGATTGTCTTCCTTAATAGCTCCAATTTATTTCTATACACAACATGCATCATCATAGACACAATTACATTAGTCATAATATTAAACCAAATGCATGTATCATAACATTCAGGTTCATAAACATCCTCAAATGTTTCCACAAGTGCAACACAACAGTTCTCAATCGTTTTCACAGTATTGCAACCATCGTTACTATGATGTCAAAACATTTTCGTTCATCAATGTACTAGCTTTCTCATCCCATAGAAAACATAATGCTTAGCAAGGAAAGAATTGAGGGCTCTCCCCTTCTTCAAATTCTTTCTACATCGCCTGGGGATTTTTAGCCCAGTCGAGTTATCTCTAAGGTCTCACTGCCTTTTCTTAATCATAGCTTCAACCAAGCCTTATCAGTTACACGTGCTAATTTATTCATTTAATCATACTCAGGGGGTTTACTTGCCTCTTACCAACTATACCAGTTTCCACAACTTCTCTTTTTCTGAGCAGCCTTGGTTAGGCCTCACCCTAACCCTTTTTGGGATACCACAACATGCTTTAATAGCAACTCTTTGCTCATAATGAATCATGAACATGTGCATTCTACACAGTTCCATTCAATTATCGGAATGGGCAATATTCGGTTGTTAGTATTCTATTAATTTCATGATTCTTTCAAAATGTAATCTAGGATTCTTATATATGGACAGGCCTTGCAATCCATTTTCCAACCTTCAACAATTATTAGGGTTGTGACTCTTTTTCT
>ML802365.1:184657-212781 GCA_009831015.1 Picea engelmannii
GCAGTAATTACAACTTTCTAAGGATCCTACCAGTCCTTACCAGATTTCTCAAATCATGAAGGAGTTCTTCATTTGGATCTTAATTCTTACCCAACCAACCATCTCAATTGCAAGAGACTCTACCTGCTTTAGTAGGTAGCCATTGTCACACTTGTAACATAAGAACTCAGTTCATGTCCCTTTTTTGTCTCGTGTCGCTCCATAGCACAATTTATTCCACCTCTATTATTCACACTTAGCTCTTATCAGTAATATTGATCGGTGCACCCTTACTACTATAAGAGTAGTTACCATTTTAACAGAGGGGTTAAAGAAATTCCCAAATTACAATTTCATTATGCGGTCCTTCTTCTTAAAGAGAAAATGTAGACAAAAATATCTCCTTACGCGTCTCGTACATGAGCCCAAGTAGGCCAAGTGTTGTAACCATGCTCTGATACCAATTTGTCACATACCCACTATGGAATAATATATTTTTCTCCTTTTTATTGAGGGACAAAATCCCCGAATTCCTACGGGGGCCTAGCACAAGCTAGATCTTCCCTTGTCCACCTCCATGTGATTGTTGGTTACGACTACAGGCCAAAAAAACTAGGTTCCTTTTCGCATTTCGCGACTTAGCGATACAGGCGTGTCTAGTCTTTCGACTCTGCAAACCCCGAAACCCGAAATCTCACCTTCGAGGAGATCGATGGCTGCGAGTCTCCCCCTGATTCGACGGTCCTGGCCGTATCAGGATTTCGGTAACCAGGAGTTCGTAAAGCAAGAGAGTCGAGTCTTTCGACTCTTCAAACCTCGAAATCCGAAATGGGCTAAGGTACTCGGCTCCACCCTTGTCTTGGTTTCATGTGACCTTAGACTAGGATGCAAGTCTCATCACCTATCTCTTTCGGGTTTCGTGAATTCACAATTCCCGTTGCAAGTGTTCCTTACCTTTTGGAATGCCGAACCCTGAAACGCGATATAGGTCAACAAGGTGTTGACTCCTTCCCTATGACGAGAACACGCCACCTGTCACCTCCACGTGACCCTTGTTCTGGGATGTACCACTTGTCATCCATGTGGCTCCTACATCTAGGATGTGCCACTTGTCCGCCTGAGCCGTCGACTTTCGAGACTCAAGAGAACAACGAACTGTCGTCCCCTTCTCTCTACAAACCCCGAATTTCTATACACGGGTTCTTGTACAAGATCCAACGATCCCTGGTGGTTTGGATCCAACGGTTTAGATTCTTTTAGATTTTTCCCCCAACTCGGGCCACTCACCACATGTCTCCTCCGATGGACGGTCCAAACCCTTTCGGGACTCCTCCTTTCTACCACAGAGCATGTTGGGGTTTCAGGCATCGGGATTTCACGACTTGCGAAAATGAGGGATCTTGCCCTTGGGTTTACCGGGTGCTGAAACGCCGAAACCTATTCACTCTATACTGATTCGGGGTGTTGCATACAGGGATTTTGTGACTTGCAAAGACAAGGGGTCTTGCCCTTGGGTTTCCTAGGTGCCGAAACACCGATCGACAACCATGTGTCGTCTACAAATGGACGGTCTAGGTAACTCCCCTAGATTTTGGGATCTACGGTTCCAATTCCTTCGCTATTTGCGAAGGCCAAAACGAGGTCGAGGCATTAACACCTACGTTCCTTCCTCCAATCCAGCGGTCGTGGCAGACCTCAGATCCTCCGAAAGGATCTTGTCTGTTCATCTATAAAATGAAAGGGTACTCTCTTTCGGTATTTGAAACTCGCTATCCTTCCTGAACTTTGTCAACTATGAAGGAATTGAGAGCGTTGTGCTCTTTCTCCTGGAATTGACTCTTGGAAGAGTCTTCAGCACAACTATTGCGCTCCTTCATCAAGGGGTTCTAGGTTTCTATTTGATCGCAGAGAGCCTGTGCATAATCGACACTACCTCTCATGAACTTAACGAACTTCGTCTTCCAAGGGACTCAGGACGACTAGGCGAGTAAACCATCGTACATGCAACTACGCCTAAGATCGACGAGCTCACATTTCGTGGCTCTAGCTTAAGACACTAAAGAACTCTAGAATTTATGGGAACAAGTCATGTCCGAACCCTATAATTCCTTTCTTGCCTAATTATACGACTCAACATAAAATAGAAGGGATGTAGTATATCCATTAAGCATTCATTCACATTCTTGAAAGCAAGCAAAACATACCAATTCATACACCGTTACAACTAAATTATAGAGGGTCATAATTCACTTATCTATTACAGGTTGCCGCCAACCAACTGACTGTGGGTGTTCGTCCTTCCACCCAACCATAGGCTTAGAGGCATTCAATATTATCACTCTGGCCACCCCCGTGTTAAGCCATGATATGACCAGGGAACTCTCACTCTTCTCGAGGGTTCTCTCTCTGTTTTCAGTTTCTGTTCGGGTCCTGTTTTCTGCAACTCAGAGCTTTCTCGCTCACTTGTGGCATCGGTGAGGTTTCTCAGATGCCCTTCAAAATCAAGCTCACAGTCTTCTGTTCGTGATTCACTGGAGAGCTTCGCGCTTCTCCCTTGCGAGCTCCCATTCTCATCTAGTGTCTGGTGTCTCTCCTCTCTTGCTGCCTCCGTGTGTATAATTGTCACCTTCCTTCTGTCAAAAGGAAGCTCGGGTCCGCCTGGTCTGTCAGACCCTGCAGTACTTTAGGATGACTTCCTGTAGCTAGACCATGCTCCCATTCATGGGGGTGATTCGTAGTTCAACCACCGGTCCTTGCCTCATTAACTGATTTCTCTCCCCTAGTGAAATCATGGCCAATACTTTCAAGGCTTCACCCCCACAGTCAGTTATTGGCAACACAAACAATAATACATTTACATTTTCCTCATGCATTAGCATGGTAATTCCTATTTTATGATTAATTACAAATTGGGGAAAACAGGGTGTTACATTTTATGTCGTTATAAATCTTGTGACGCACTCTTCGTGATCATGCCATTTTCATAGAGGTTTGGGAACTTTGAATTTTTTCCTTTTCTCTATCTGTTGGAGCCATTCTAAGCATTTTTAGTTGCCTCTGATTTATGCTTAGACTTCTCTAGATCCTTTTTGTATCACTCCTTCCAACTGAGAGCTTTGTTGACCACCAAAATATTTCCTCAATCAATTGGTAAGTGAGGGAAGAGTCCCCTCACTTTGTCCTTCTCGATCCACTTTCCTTTGCTTGGATGGGTGCCTTTTAAGCCTACTCGAAGATAATCAACATCACCCCTGTGTGAAGTCCTCATCCTCTTGTCCAGGATGATGTCTTCCTGTAGCTCATCCAAGTACTTAGGTGAAAAATCATCAACTGATGGTATTAAAACTTCCTCATCTTGATCCATGATCATGGGAGGCTAAAAAATTCTCAAGTTCTCAATGTTCAAAACTAAGTAAATATGCATATAAGGTGGAAGATCTAGATGAAAAACATTAGTACCTCTTTTATCCAAGATAGTGAAGGGTCCATAACAAATGGGTTTGAGTTTCTTTCCTTCACCCTTCAATCTCTCCTTGTTGATGTGAAGCCAAACCCGGTCTCCAACCTGGAACTGATGATCAACCATGTTCTTATCATGTCAAACCTTATATTGTGCTTGAATTTTCTCCAATTGTTCCCTGTCTGCCTGGTGTATCTTTTGAATCTTCTGGATGAACTTGTGGGCTCTGTCCTCTATTCGTTCTTCATTTACATCGACATCTATCCCATATCAAGTCTAAAGGAACCTTTGGTAGGTACCCAAAGCATGTCTCAAAAGGTGAACTCTGAGTGGATGAATGTAAAGCTCGGTTGTACGCATGTTGTACATAGGGTATCTGTTCATCCCATACCTTGGGAAAATTGCTGCAGTAGCCTCAAAGAAAGAGTACCATTGTTCGTTTTACCACATCTGTCTGTCTGTCAATCTGTGGATGGAAAACAATGCTCCTCTTCAATTCGATGTCCATCATTCTCCACAAGCTAGTCCAAAAGTCCCCAAGGAATCGAGTATCTTGATCTGAGATGATATATGCGGGTAATCCAAAGTGAACCCAAACATGTTGAAAGAAGAGGTTAGCAGTTTGCTCAGCAGTGATCATATTTTTACAAGGAATCAAGATACACATCGTGTTGAACCTATCCACTACAACATACAAATAATCATGACCCCCTTTGGTCATGGGTAAACCCCCTACAAAATCCATGGATATAATTTCCCATGGATGGGATGGAACAACAAGTGGTGAGTATAACCCCGGTTTTCTATTAGTGGGCTTACACGTAGAACACATCACACACCCCTTTACATATTTAGTTATAATTTCTTTCATTTGAGGCCAGTAACAAAACGTCTGCAAATGAGCCATAGTTTTTCCTACCCCAAAATTCCCAAACACAAGAGAAGTATGAGCTTCTTGTATTACATGGACTCGTTCACTTTTAGGAATACATAGCTTTCCAATATGGTAAAGTAACTTTCCCTGTAGACAATAGTTCTCTACCTTTGCACCAAGGGTTAGCTTTGTATATACTTCTTTAAAATCTTCATCGGTGGTATATTATTATATATATCTATCATGAGATAAAGAATCATTCTTCAAAATTATAGAAGCAACAATAGGAGGTCTAGAAATCAAATCAACTACCTTGTTACTTGTACCCATTTTGTACTTGACTACCAAGTGGAACTGTTGAAGAAAACCCATCCACCTGTAGTGTTGAGATTGTTGCAATTTGGTCTGTTCTTGAAGATATTGTAAGGGTTGGTGATCTATATTTATAATGTTTTCCTTACCTAACAAGTAGTACTTCCATTTCTTTACACTTTGGAATAATGCATACAACTCTTTATCATATGTAGGATAGTTAACAACAACTTGGTTAAAGGTTTTAGAGTGGTAACAGATAGGCTTACAATATTTCATTAGTATTGCACCCATGGCATATCTGTTAGCATCTCTCTCGATCTCAAAAGGTTGTTGAAGATTCAACAGTGCTAATACTGGTGTAGTACTGATCTTTCCCTTCAAAGTGTCGAAATCTTTTTGTTGCTTTTCGTCCCACTGAAAAGTGTTCTTCACACTGGTTAAGGCATGCAGAGAGCTACTATGAAGGAGACGTTGGGAATGAATCTCCTCCAATACTAGACTGCACCTAAGAAGCTTCGAACTTCGGTTACACTTTTTGGCTCAGGCCAATTTACAATTACATCTAGTTTGGAAGGGTCAATTTTCAATTGTCCTCCTCCTACAATATGACCTAAGTATATAAGTGCAGTCTTTCCAAATTCACATTTAGACAATTTTACTTACAAATTTTCCCTTTCCAAAGTATCTAATACTTGCTTTACATGCCTCACATGCTCATCCCATGTCCCACTAAAAATAATAATTTTGTCTAAATATGCAATCACAAAGTCATCTATGAAAGGCCTAAATACATCATTCATCACACACATGAAAGTTGTTGGAGAATTACAAAGCCCAAATGACATAACCAGCCACTCAAACAATCTTTGTTTGTTTTTAAAGATAGTTTTCCATGCATCCTGTTTTGTGACTCTGATTTGATGATATCCACTATGCAAATCCAACTTAGTGAAATAGACATAATTCTCCAATTGATCAAGTAAATCATCTATGCAAGGAAGGGGGTATCGAGTTTTCACCGTGATTTTATTTAAGGCCCGGTAATCGACACAGATTCGCCATGTTCCATCTTTCTTTGGCACCATCACGGTCGAAGAACCACAAGGACATGAACTGGGCCTTATGACCCCTTGATCCAATAAGCTCTATACATGCTTCTTGATCTTTTTCATCTCCACAACTAACCTCCTGTACATGCCCACATTAGGCAGAGAAGAATCCTGCTGAAGATGTATCTCATGTTGGATTTCCCTCTTAGGAGGTAATCCATCTAGTTCCTGAAAAATATCATCATAATTAGAAACAATATCAATTAATTCATTTTTATGAGATGGATCAAACCCTTGGAAAGTGTCGGATGTGCCGACATCTTTCTCTCTGACGACCATGAGTAAATATTTCTTATTAGTGTTTATGAGTCTTTTTATTTTCCCTTCACTAACAAGTGTTGTATTTAATTGCATGTTGTGAGCTCTAACAATATATTCCACTCCCCCCTTAGTAAGGTGGTATTTGTTCTCATGTCGAAATAAGATTGCTTTTCTATCATAAAGATAAGGACTTCCCAACACTATGCCACATATATCAAGTGGTACAACATCCAAATCAACTTCATCAATCAATTTTGAAGAAATAGCAAATCTTATCCTACATTGTTTGGTGACATTAAGTTTTGATTTGCTACATACCCAACCAAGAGGATAAGGTTTCGTATGTGGTTTCGTTTCAAGACCCATTTTATTGACAATTGCTTCAGATATTAAGTTTACTTGGGAACCTAGATCAAATAATGTATCTATCTTAGTATGTTTCGATACAACTCTTATGTGAAATAACTCATTCCTCTTTCATTCATCAACATGAGATTCATCATTGGAACTAGAACTAGCATGAAGAGAATATTTACCTTGTACTCCAACCTCTATGATCTTTCCTTCATCTCCTGAATCGGAACCAAGATCTTATTGTACCGTAGCAATGGTCTTTGTCTTCCCCTTTCGACCGAATTGTTTCGGTTTCTTTTCCGGATGCAATTTCCAACAGTGTTCGTCATCGTGATCGCTCTTCTTGTAATGAGTGGAAGATGGTTTTCCTCCTTCTCTCATCACTATAGCAGTTTCTTGTCCTTCCTTTTAAACTTCTTAAAAGTCTTCTATGGGAAATTGGAAGGTCTCTTTGTGGAATCTTCTTGAACATGTTTCCCCCTATTCTCAAGGTGAGTGGCTTTCACACAAACTTCATCAAGACTAGTGGGGTTAAACAAGAGAAAAGTATGTCTAATATAACTATGAAGTGCGGCAATATACTTCATTGAAGTCTCATAAGAATCCAAAGGAATGTTCAATGCAAGATCTTTCTTCCTAAATTCTTCTGTGAAATTTTGTACAGTTTTTCCTTTAATTTTCCTTAAAGTTTGTCATTCCATCATTGCTTTATGTAAATATCCTAATGGATAAAATTGCTTCCTTATCGATGATTTAAATTCCGACCATGAGGAAAGAAGCTTACCAGACTTACTTATGTCTTTAAGCTTTCTCTCCTACCATACAAGAGCAATGCCTTCCAACCGAAGAGAAGTCAGTTTCACTTTAACTTCCTCTTCATCAATATGTTGGACACGACAGTGCATTTCAACCTGTCGGATCCAATTATCTAGATTTCCAGGATAGCATCTCCATTAAACATAGGTAAAGAAAATTTTACATCAAGCTTTAATACTAGTTTCTTAAAAGAGGCTTTATGGCTAGAATGATGAGAATGATGAGAATGCTCATAGGAAGAAGAACTAGAACTCGAAGGTGAAGATGGAGGCTCAGGAGGATCACCTCTATCCCCTTGGTTTACCGAAGCATCATCATCTGCATGTGCTTCATTTTTCTTCCCTTTCTTCTTCATCCTCTTCTCATAATCTCCATACATTTGCTCGACCATTTCTGACATGTGATAAAAGACCATGTGAAAGTTTTTCTCTTGTTCATCACACTTGTCCTTTTCTGTCATTTTCTTCCTTCTGGATACATGACCAAATTCGGGATTGAAAGTCTTTAGAGTTCCTTCACCCTGCTTATGCTTGTCCCTAGTAAGAATTCACACTCAACAATTCAAGTCAAAGATAATTTCTCTGATACCAACATGATTTGGGATCTTTTCATCGTGACTTATAAAGAATTGTATTAAATGAGCACAAATTAAAGTGCACCATTAAGGAAGGGAAAAATTAGAAATGAAGAGACATAAGCATCAGATATGAACACACAAATTTGATAACGAAGTTTGTCCCTGGTGGACTACGTGTTTGGGTCCTTCTCTCAAATGGGTAGGCTCTTTCATTAACTGGGCAAAAGAATTTGGCAAATACATGAATATACCTCATTATGAAATCAAGTTGCAGAAATAATTCTTAGATCACAAAATAGACATCACCACTAGATTCGTGGTGCCGAATTACCCAAAAATGACCATCTCCATGCTCTAATCCAACTCTGGCACTCCCAGGCCCAAGATGAATTCTCTCTCGGTTTTCATACCCTCTGCACTTGCAATTATGACAGTCCCATCTCAATATCCATGCCCACGCTCATATAGTATGGTCACGCCTCTCCCCCCGACTCTCGGTGGATTTTCTCTTTTTAAACAATAGAACCGACGTATATACCAAGCAACACCGGTAGGCACATTGGTTAGGGTGGAGTTATGAAAGAGTTGGACTAGGCGTAGGTTCTGAGGTCAAACCCGTTGGACTCCATTTTGGTAGTTGGTTATATATATATATATTGTATTGTTTCCGTCCTCTGGTAAGTTTAGTGATCCGCTAGAATTTCTGTCAATGATTATTTAAAATTGGCATGGTCCGCCAGATTTGGCGAACCCTCCATTTTTTAAAACTAATTTCGTTCACGGGCCAACATTGGGCATTCCGGGGATGCCACGTGTAGCCTGATGATTGGGCCACGTGGCACCAACTGATACACCCACATGTAAGTTGACGTGGATTATCTGTCATTTCTGTACTGACACATGGCGCTCCCTGGGGTGGTGCCACATGGCATCACCTGGGGGTGCCATGTGGCACTTTTCTATTGGTCCATATGGACCCCTGAAAAGTCCACTAGCGGGTGACACATGGCAGCCTATGGTGTTTACACGTGGGATGTTGACGTCAACATCTGATATGATGTCTTCACCCTGCAATGTCAGTTGGTAATGTCAGTAGTATAGATGATGATGTGTCCCATGTTGACTGTGCATGTTTGACCACAACTTTGACCATGAGTATCTTTCAAACCCTAACTCTGTTTGACGAGTCGTTTGCGCCGTTAGAAATATTACAATGTGCTCTTCGTGATCATGCCATTTTCACTGAGTTTTGGGAACTTTGAATTTTTTCCTTTTCTCTATCTGTTGGATCCATTCTGAGCGTTTTGAGTTTCCTCTGAGTTATTCTTAGCCTTCTCTGGATCCTTTTTGGATTAAAGATGCACCCACTTGAGCGATCCTTTTTGGATTAAAGATGCACCCACTTGAGCGATCCTTTTATGCCTCTTTCCTTTTTCACTCCACAACAAGTTATGAAGAATAAAAACATCATTTCCAAGACACATTTTTTCTCTCCCTTCAGTTGATCATCCAAAGCACACATAAGTATGAAACCAAAAAATAGATTAATAAAAAATAATAGAGTACCTATCAACTTCATATCAAGCCACAACTACTTTCTCATTGGGTTGCAATGACTACAGATCCATCTACTACAATCCCCGCTTAGTGGGAGGTGACGGGGTCATGTTCTACTTCCATGAGGATAGGGATTACTACTTCTACCTCATCTCATGACACTGATATCCATATGGCCTCTTTTGGCTCATCGCCATTACAAATCCAAGGGCCTGCAAAGTCTCTTCACAACAGATCTATCATGTCGCTTTGACAATTTATGACAGGTATTGCCCTCTTACTAGATACCTATTTCTGTTTTCTATGATTTCGATCTGTGATCTATGTCCCCAACATCCAAAACGTCTTAACTAGAGTTTGAATCACCTCTTTCTTCCTCAAGTAGTTTCTTCCTTCTGGAAACTTTGTTATGGTCATGGTCCAATTCAACTTCTCACAACTTTGTTTTGGTCATGGTCCAATTCACTTCTTGGGAGAAAACAACCATATATTTTTGACGTGCATCTATCGATAGTCTCTAGAGTGTAGTGACTAATGTAAAAGATTAAGGAGAGACAATACACAATATGGTTACAAGAAGTTACGGAGTTACCAATTCTTGTAACGATAAACTAACTAATTAACTAGTTACGTAAGGATGTAATTATTTTTCTTAACAATCCTCCTTAATTACATCCGCTAAAAAGACTATCCCTATCACCAACTACCAATGCATTAGACTCCCCCTTAAGCATAACTTGGTCCCACATTCTGAGATTAAAATATCATACTTTTCCCCTATTAATCAAAGATTCAAATTCTTCGATTCAAGTGGACTTGATACCACATTCCTCCCATGTCCAGTGCCTCAAGGTGCTCAAAATCAGGGACACACTTCATGATCACATACTGATCTATGTAGGCCTAACTCAACCAGGTCTTACAAAACATGGGGAACACAACTTTCTTATAGCAAAGCTTACATCTTGGACAAAAAACCTTAGACCAAAAAACTTATTGGAATGTATACTAGGTTGTCGGGTACAACCGAACATGCACCCCTCAAATTACAACATTTCATTTCTTCTTGTATTTGTTGGTGAATGAAAAAACCAAAATTTAACCAATTTTTTTGTTGTTGTTGCATTCAATCTCTATGTGTATCTTCCTTCTTCGCTCCACTTTTTCTTTATATCTTTGCATATGTCTACGTATCTTCCTTCTTTGCGGCGTCTCAGATTGTCCTCCAATCTTCTAAGATTCTCATCTGATCCTTTATTTCTCGAGGTGAGGTTTTCTCCATGTAATTTTCTCCATGCCAAAATACTTACTTCTCAATAATGTTGTGGTTTCTCTTCCTTGGAAGCCTCGAATTTCCATCTCTGGATGGAATCTGTTCCTTCGATTCACTGAACTTGCTTCTCTATTTGCAACTTTCTTTATAAATGCCAAAATAAATCTCATCACCATGCTTCACATTTGTTTTTCCTTTTTTCTCTTGAATTTACCTTTTGTTCCTCCATTATTTTGAAGTGATCTAAGAACAAGTGTTTAGGTTAGATAACACCTATGCTAGATCCCCCTCACATGAATGGATTCATGGAATAGATCGCACACACCCCAACATGATCTTCAATTGTAGTCCATGTGAACCCACTTGTGCATTGCATAGATAGGCTCGCCTCATTTACCAACCAATTTCTCCATGTCCATATAATTTGATGACAATCATTTCACCAGTTCACCATGTTACGAGTCCCCATGCATCCCAACACAACATGGTGTCGACTAGCACTCATGTAGATAATTTTTCGATTCCTTTTCGAGCCAACACATCATGTGCATGCCTGCCATCAAGGTCAACATTCTTGTCCAACATATCACCTTCACTCCTCTTGTGGAACTCGATAAGCACACCTTCACTGGTTCTCATTGGATTCACATGCCAAATGACAGATAACACATGCTCTATGTCCTTATATCGGGTGTCTTTTCCACACAACAACAGTCATGCCTCTTAACACAACAGACTCTTATCATAGCACAACCGTTCACATAGCTCACACTTTTACTCTACACAACTACAACTCTCTTCTTATGGATATGATGGACAAACAATCTACTGCATACATAGTAGGAATTCACTCACTCAACTATCTACTCTACTCACTTACGTTAAACTCTCGGTTTCCATTTTCGTGGGCCCTCCCATGAGGGAGTCAAGCCCAGTCCTTCTCTGATACCATATTGGGAAATATGAGAGAGAGAGTAGACATTATTACACACATCAAAATTGTGTTGAGCACTCTATTGAACAAAGAAATAGAATACATATAAATACATAAAGCTTGTCTCAAGATAGACAACTACCTTGATCTACCCATTGAGAAATTATCTCAACCTCACAACAATAAAAGAAGCATCTAATTACACAGAATCTCTCAAATCCAATTAGTTCCAACCACTTCCTAAAGACTAGAAACATACTCTCTACATAGATACTAAATCTACTTAACCATAATTGAAAATAATAATAATTACAAATATCATCACATCTAAAACAAATAAAGAGTTATATATTCCAACATTTTTATATGTGTTGTAAAAATTTGTTTATTTCTTAGTATTTCTTTGCTATTCTTAGTGCCCATTGGTTATAATTTTCTTCTATCATTCAATACACCGAATAATTACTTGTCCTCTTATCATCTATCGCTCTTACATTATCTTTCATCGTCACAAATAGGTAAGAGGGAGTTAACACAATGTTTTTATTAATCTTTCCATTATTTCACCCGAATTTTATGGTGATTTATTACATTTAATTTATTAGTCCGTGTTAAAGAAAGGAATATAGCGATCAGTGAGTTAATTCTTAAAAAAAAATTCCTTTCAAATTTTTATTAAATTGTTTTTTTTCCTAAATTAAAAGAAAAATTAAAAAAATTAGATAACTATTTTGCGACTGTTACAGCTTGATTTGATTAAAAGACAGCTTGATTGATTAAATAACCCTCTCTAAATGTGACATTTCATTAAAAAAAAATTAGAAAAAACTTGAAATTGTCACATCCAATTACATTAATCGTGTATTTTATTTTATATGATTTATTTGTAACTCATTAAAAATTAGCTTTTACAATTTTTAAATTTGACTTAACTTTGAATGAATTATAAAACTCATACAATTTAACTTTGAATGAATTATAAAATTCATACAATTTTAAACTTTGAATGAACTATAAAATTTGTAACAAGGTAATTGTCAAAATTATATATATATATATATATATATATATATATATATATATATATATATATATATATATATATGAATTATAAAACTCATACAATTTTTAATTTTGAATGAACTGTAAAATTTGTAACAAGGTAATTGTCAAAATTAAAAAAATTGAGAATAAATAAATATAGGGAATTTTTTTTTAAGAAATAGTGGATATTGATGGTTATATTCATTAATGCATAATATTATAAAAAAAAATCATATTTTATAATATATATTTTTTTAATTTAAAAAATATAGATAACTATTTTGTGACTGTTAATTTTGATTTGATTAAATAACCCTATCTAAATGTGATAATTCTTTTAAAATTAAAAAAACTTGAAATTGCCACATATACAATTACATTAATAGTGTATTTTATTTTATATAATTTATTTGTAATTCATTAAAGATTAACTCTTAATATTTTTAACTTTAACTTAACTTTGAATGAATTATAAAATTCATACCATTTTTAACTTTGCATAAATTATTAAATTTGTAACTAGGTACTTGTAAAAGTTAAAATATTGAGAATAAGTAAATAAATGTGATTTTTTTATTTAGAAATAATGATTATTCATGACTATGTTCATTAAGGCTATTCTCATTAATGCATAATATTAATACAACTAATTTATGAGAATTTAATTCAATGTGCATGTTCATCCTATGTCACACTAATAGGTGATTATGTGATCTGAGTCAATGTTGTGAGACATTAATTGAGACAAATTGAATGAAGAGAAGAGATCATCTCATACTCAATGGAAGAATCTAGAGTAGCAAAGTTGTACGAAGGATTGGTTTACAACATATCTAGGTGGAAAGGTCGTGAAATGGTCATGTGATGCCTAGATATGCTTGAACTGGACACTTGAGAATGTGAGGGCACCTAATTTCATTGTACGATGTAGATCATCCAAATCAAAAGTTGTACATGTCATTCTTTAAAGAACTATTTAAGTGGTAGCGAGCTTGTGATTGGGCGACGGAATCACCCGATGCTCCCAGTCACCATGTGACACCGCAATTGTTAGTTTGGCAGTGAAACTACACCAAACTACTTAATCTGAACTACACATTACTTCATTACATTTTCATTTATTATTTATATTACGTCTTCCTTTACTTAGCTTCAAAAGTAGAAAGAAACCATTCATGCAAATTAACAAGACGAAATGTACAAGTGGGCAGCAAAACCAGCCTAACACCCAATTTCTTAAAAAAAAACAGTAGTGTGTCAAACTCAACTCGTGCCACACAGAGAAAGATTACAAAGGGGAGATTTCCCCTAGATTACATAGAGAAACCTTTCACAAAGACACCAAGGCTTTTCACCAAGACAACATGTGCGCCCTTCCTTCATTTCCTCAGTCTGAACAAAACCACCTCATGCTTCGTCTCCTGAGAAACATGTTGCCTTAACTCATAATAGGTGCGACCTGCGACACTCTCCCTTCTTCAAAAAATTTCACCCATCATCAACTTCCTTTGTCTAGATGTGTTTTCCCTTCCTGTCTCAATACAACCTTCCCTAAGGCAACTCAAGTTACCCTCCTAGGTCTACTTGGTTCCTTGGGGAGGGAGCTTGCCCTCTTTCCTTTGTCGTTTCCTTAGAACTCTAGTCTTTGATTATGACAGAATTATCCCCTTCATACCTTTTTGAATGACTCTTTCACTTGGAATTTTCTAGGTGCATGCTCTTGCGCGACGATGTGCCCCCTCATTTGCAAGACTATGCGCTCTTTCGGTCATTTTCCCACTTTCACAAGTTGAGCCAAATCGTCAAGGGCGTGTGCCCATTTCTAGCACGTGCTCTCCCCAAACGACTCGTTTCCTTTCGTTTACTTGGGCACCCTTGTCGATTTCACGCCCCCTCTTGGTTTGTTTCTTGGCAAGTGTTCGTTCATCATTTCCTTGGTTTACTCCCCTTCTCAAAATACATGTCCAAGGTGTTTGAGCTCCCAAAGTCAAGTTCCTTGTTTATTATGTTGGGTGTGCAGCCTCCATCTCTCCCATTCTCCTCAATCGTTTGATTCTTTGGTGGGGTTCCCATGTCTTCATGGGAACCCACCTAATTGGCTCTTTTGTCAAGTCACCACTTAACCTATATCATAAGTCATCTTGGTGAAGTCATACTTGGCACGACGTCATGCAACCAAGTAACCCAAATTCACTTATAAAATAACCGAGTGTTCGCTAACTCGCCCGATTCACATCTCTTAGCTCATGGAGGGATCATGCACACCCATGTCAAGTCCTAGGGCATTACATACTCCCCGACTCAAATCCATTTCCCCCTCAACAATCTCAACATACTTCATCCGTTGGGATCACTGATTACAACTGTTCACTTCTTTTTTGTGATGGCAAGTTCTATGGCAACCTCAACCAGAACAAAAAAATGTCTAAGTGTTGAACGTTTGTGATTTTAATTGCACCTATACTTCAACCATTCCTCTCATGCATTTGTACATTGCGCTCCTTGATTCCTGTACTGGTTGGGTAGCTAGTCAACCATGGTGCACAAGTCCTAAGATGTACTTCCTCATGTTGAAACTTAGTCATTTTTTTTTTCATCGTTATCACCTTGTCCAACCCCAAAACATGAAAGAAATATCACACTTGCCATTGTCTTCATCCAACTTCGTTAAAAATCTCCTCCGCAACAACCAAGTGTTGCAGAAATGAATTTTTGTGCTTGAAGTATGAGCCCTTCATGATGTCGCTACATAGTATCTCATCTAAGTGTCGAGTAGTTGGATGGTATGTCCAACCATCATTGTTTGTACGATGGCACACCTCTATGTCAAATTGGTTTCCTTCCATCCGCAACTCGACTCCTCCATGCAACTCTTGCCAAGGCATCTTCCTTGCCCTGTCATGCTGTGATGTTGACCCAAAATGAAATAATCCTTCATTTATGTCGTGAAAGTTGTTGTCACTTCCATTGATCATTGCACCCAACTCGTCTCATATCCAATCTATTCAAAAAATCAAGGAGATCACTACATGTCTTCCACACATGCAATCAACCAAATTCACTTTCTTTACTTATCCCACAGACTATAGGATGCCCATGAATTCCCCATCGTTGCTGCAACCATGCCCTTCATGGTGCCTTGGTTCACTTGATTAGTCTTCCCAAGTCAAGTATGATCCTGGCTTCATCCGTTAACCTCCTATATTCTTCGTCACATGTCAACGAAATTTCTAAGTATACTAGTTTTTCACATCCAACAATCACCTCCGCACTACTTCCTTCATGCTTTGTTTCATCCTACCTATGCGATCCTTCGATCTATAATCCCACAACATCCTTCACAGGTATCTCATCATTCTATCCAAACGGCCCCAAGGGGAACGAGTCACCCAAGGACTTCCATGCCAAAACATGTCCAAGCCAATTCCTCCGTTAACTCCAACCAATGGTTCGTGGATCTATGAGTTGTCCCATTTTCATCCATAAGTATATTGGGAATGCCATGTCTATCCCATGTCCCATACCATGAGTGGGAGCACATCACCCACTCTTCTTAGTCTATGATCCGATCAATATCAGTTATCAATAGTTCCCTTGGTCGACTCCTTGTTGCCTCCATTCACCTCTTGGAACGAATCTTCTTACCACTGCCAAAACACTTTATCGTTTGGATCTTTGTTGTGATGGTTAAGTCACCTTATGACTCAACCAATATGTTTAAGGAAATAATTCATCATGCATCTAAGGAATGTTGTCTCTTATGTATTCCTTGAAATGATACTTCATTCCTTCTACCATTCATCCCTTCCTTTGTCATGTCCACAAATTAGGTCGTTGCTCCACCAACAACCTTCCTGCGTAAGCTTGTTCTAAACGCTTCATGAAACAGACCAAGTCCGCACACTTAAAAATTTGTCTAAGTCCCAAGCTTCTCGTGATCCCAACTCGATTGTCTTTCATCATCCTATCTTTTTCACTTGGCTCCCTTCACACCAAAATTGCAGATATGTCTTGGTGAGGTGTTCCCAAGAAGATTTGCACAATCCTCCAACCGAAATATTGTGATTTATGAAATCTGTCTAAGTCACTTTCTTCATAGCACCCAACTGAACTCGTCTTATTCAGATTTTTATCTTCAAACCCTACAATGTCTCATCATTAGGACACCATGCACAACAACTGATCGTTAAGTCTCATGTTGTTAACCGACATCCGTCCGAAAGTTGCAATCTTCAATCACAACCCAACTGACCCAACCTTTCTTCGATGGTGCATAGCACAAAGTTGGATTCAGTGGAAAATGTTCTCAACTACACTCCACTCATACATCCAACTGAACCTTCCATCTCTATCTGTTATATTCATTCCCTACAATGTCTTCGCACCAAGAAACCATGCACAAATCTCAGTAGTGCACGACACAAAGTTGTCACAGTGGAAATCATGCTCCGATGTCTACTCTACCACCCAAACATCATTGTGCCATCCCAAGTCATGATGGTGACCCAACTCACCGATTTCTTGAACATTATTTTGAAATCCTACGATCACTGCTACAACTCTGCAATGGTACTTCCTTCGTCACCACAAAATTCCCTTCACAATCACCAATTTCTCAATGAAGCCAAACTGACCATGCTTGAGTTGTGTGTTCTGATACCATCTGTCACGGAAGTGACAATGGTGAATAGATCACCAATCCTTCTCCAAATCATAGAAAATCGAATATGATACCATCTGTCATGGGCCTGGTGATCTTGTGGTCGAGTGGAAGAATCACCTGACGCTCCCAGTCACCGTGCGACACTGCAATTGATTTTTTGGTAGTGAAACTACACCAAACTACTTAATCCGGGCTACAACTTACTTTATTACATCTTCGTTTATTACTTATGTTATGTATGTGTTTTCTTATACTTAGCTTCAAAAGTAGAAATAAACCATTCATGAAAATTAACAAGATGAAATGTAAAAGTGAGTGGCCAAACTGGCCTAACACCTAATTTCTTATACAAAAAATTAATGTGTTGAACTCAACTCGTGCCACACAAAGAAAGATTAAAAAGGGGAGATTTCACGTAGATTACATAGAGAAACATTTCATGAAAACAATAAGGATTTTCACCAAGTCAACATGTTCTCCCTTCCTTCGTTTCTTTAGTCTGAATGAACCCACCTCATGTTTCGACTTCTGAGAAGCCTACTACCTTTCCTCAGAATCGGTGCAATATGTGACACTCTCCCATATTCAAAACATTTCACCCATCGCCAACTTCCTTTGTCTAGATGATATCACCCTACCTATCTTAGTACAACCTTCCCCAAGGTAGCTCAAGTTACCCTCCTCGGTCTACTTGGATCCTTGGGGATGGAGCTCGCCCTCTTTCCTTTGTTGCTTCCTCAGAACTTTGGTCTGTGATTATGAGAGAAGTATCCCCTTCCTTACTTTTTGAATGAATCTTTCACTTCAAATTTTATAAGTGTGCACCCTTGCCTAGTGGCGTGCCCCTTCCAACCTTTGCGCCTCTTCATTTGCAAGCCGACATGCTCTTTCAGTCGTTTTTCCACTTTTGCAAGTTGAGCCAACTCGTCAAGGGGGGAACGCCCCTGTCTAAGCACAAACTCTCCCCAACCGACTCGTTTCCTTCCATTTAATTGGGCACCCCTATCGATTCCATGCCCCCTCTTAGTTTGTTTCTTAGCAAGCATTCGTTCATCATTTCCTTGGTTTACTCCCCTTGGCGTGACACGTGCACAAGGTGTCTGATCCAGGTGGATATTGGTGGCCGCCCACCTATTCCAACTGGCTCCTCATGTTAGTTTTTATTTCATTACATTCTTCTATACTTCTTTGTAATTATGGGTTCTATAGTTCTGGGGTTGTTTGAATCCCTATACATCTTCCAGGTGGATACCGGTGGCCTCCCACCTAATCCAACTGGCTTATTTTATATGTTTTCATGTCAACACATCTTTTTGTAATTCCAGGGCCATTTTGGGGTCCTAAACAATGTTTTTTTGGCATGCCACAGTCAAACTATAGACATAGTCAGAGTTTTATGACATGATGAATAGTTCTTGAAAAGACCTTTCCAATGGGCTATCGCGCACCTGAAACACGGATCATATAAAAAAGTTATGACCCCAGGAAGTTAAGGTACTAACTTACACAAATGGGGCCCACATGACTTTTGGTGTTTCATCTCCTAGGGTTACGTTTTTGGATGTCTAGGGTTTTGGAATTCATGTTTATCATAAAAAGGTCTTCAAAGCCTCATTGTAATCATCTTCTTGGGAGTGAGCATAGCTGTCACATCTCTTCTTAGAGAGAAAAATGTTGCCATTCTAGTGAGTCTTGCACTCTATATTTTTACAGTTTCTTTACAATTCTTTCTTTAATGGAAATCAAGTATTGTTGTATTTCTTTGTTTTTGGCAATTTTCATGAGTATTTCATTGTAATTTATTTTCTTTCATTTTGTTCTGAAAATAATCTATATCGGTGGTATTAGAACAAGCTCCTCTTGATCGTTTTTTAGTGCCTGTCCCCGACAAGGTCCGCGTATAGCCAATTGGGTCTCGAGATTATCTCTCTTGAGGACAATCACTCTCGCATGCCCAAGAAACCCTTGATGGTGGCAGAAAAGAAAAATAGTGGAGCAAAAGATTCTATTAACCCATTTCTTGAGCAAGCTCTCGCGTGACAAAGGTACAAAATGATAGAGATTTTTTCACACATCCTTCAACACATGCTGATAGCAACAAGTGCATCTTCATCAAGTGACTATTTTGGAGGAACCTCTCCCTTCAAGGTACAATTTAATTTTGATATTCCCATATTTGAAGGTCAGATAGATGTGGATGCCCTAGAAAAATGGTTAAATATATTAGAATGTTATTTCTCTATTCAAAAAAATTTCCACGGGGAAAATATCACCTTCACACTCCTCAAGGCTCTCCCCCATGTCAAACATTGGTGGGAAACTTACTGGGAGAAAAGTTACACAAAGGAATATGGAATATATGGGACCGAGCCCACTTGGGTTTTTTTTGTGGATGCAGTCAAAGAATAGTACTACCTATTGATAACTATGAATACCAGTACATGAGATGGACCACACCGCGGCAAGAGAAGAGCCAAAACAATGTTGGAGTTCACAAATACTTTCCATACCTTGCGAACCAATATGGGTATCAAAGACTTCGAGTGACATCTGGTTCTAAAATAATGTGGGGCTCTGCATAGGTACATCGAAACCAAAATGGATTTCCTAAACATCTCATCTTTGGGAGTTGCCTATCAATATGTTGTCAAAATCGAGAAGAAATTTAGGCACTAGAACAAATGGGAATTCAGGTTTGAAAATATGCAACAACCAAAGCATGGTAAAGACAACCCTAACAAACAGTCTCTAGAAAGCTAGTCTGAGACACAGGAAAAGAAGGGTAAAGGAAAGACGAAGAATGACACTGGGAAGTGGTTTGAATTCCACAAAATCCCCTGGCACAACACCAATGAATGTCACTAAAAATGTCATTGGTGGTCGAGGTCAAAGACACATAGTCAAACCATGATTCATAATCTGATCCAAAAAATATGGAAAACATACATATCATTGACGTAGACCCCACTGCTATTGTCTTGACCACAACAATTCAACTAGAAGAACCAGTAGCTCCTGAAGAAGGGGAGTTCCTCTTCTATTCATAGATGTGGGTGAAGGGTACCCCATTGCATTTCATTGTTGATAAAAATAGCCAGAAGAGCCTAATCTCAACTAAGGTCATAAAAAATTTGGGTTTGTTGATAACACCACACCCACAACCATACAACATCAGGTGACTTCACCAAGGATGAGATATTTGTGTCATCCAACAATTTTGCCTATCCTAAGGCATCTAGCCCTTCAAGGATGAAGTATTGTGTGATGTTTCCCCTCTTGATATATGTGATGTTGTTTTGGGACAACAATATATGTGGAAACGTCATGCTGTCTATGATTCCAGACCCCGTAGTGTCATTATTACTTTGGTAGGTCATCTCTATAGGATACCAGAGGTAGTTCCGACTACTGATCCCCCAAAACAATGCCACAAGGTAATCTCTCATATTGCAAAATGCATCCTCTTCACAATCTTTTCAAAGGATGCACATAATACCGCTACAACCACTGCAGCCTCAACACCTTCTATCCATCAAAAATAGATTTTCAAAGAGAAAGAAGATATTTATTATTAACGTATAATGGTGCCTACACAATGCACCGTCAAGCCCAAAGAAAATAGTTTGGTGGAACATATTCAACCCCGCTAGCAACAAGCTTGTGACAGTATTCCACATACCAAGAAACACAACTTCTCCAACAAGGCACGTAGCTCACCAAGATTCAAATTCAGAAAATTCTTTCCCCTCTTCCCTTGGCACTCAACACAATGGAGACCATTTCTTCCTAAGGGGGGAGGACTGATCCAGGTGGATATTGGTGGCCACCCACCTATTCCAACTAGCTCCTCTTGTCATTTTTTAGTTCAACATGTTCTTTTGTATTTCTTTGTAATTGTGGTTTCTGCACTTCTGGGGTTGTTTGAATCCTTACACATCTTCCAGGTGGATAGTGGTGGTGGCCTCCCACCTATTCCAACTGAATTATTTTGGAATTTGTCATGTTGGCACATCTTTCTATACCTCCAAGGAATTTTTGGGGCTCTAAACAGTTTTTTCTTAGATTTACATGGTCAAACTATAGACAGAGTTAGATTTTGATGGCATAATGCATAGTTCTTGAAAATGACTTTCCAACGTGCCATCACATGCCTAAAATAGAGATCGTATGAAAATGTTACGACCCAAGAAAGTTAAGGTACTAACTTACCCAAATGGGGCCCACATGACTTTTGGAGTTTCATCTCCTAGGGTCAGGTTTTTGGATGTCTAGGGTTTTGGCATTCATGTTTATCATAAAAAATCCTTCAAAGCCTCATTGTAATCATCTTCTTGTGAATGAGTGTAGCCATCACATCTCTTCTCAGAGATAAAGCTGCCACCATTCTAGCGAGTCTTGCACTCTGTATTTTTACAATTTCTAATGGAAATCAATTATTGTTGTATTTATCTATTTCTGGAAAATTTCATGAGTATTTCATTGTAATTTCTCTACTTTCATTTGATTCTGAAAATAATCTGTATTAGTTTCCAATCTTCCCAAGTCAAGTTCCTTCTGAGTTTTGTTTGGCGTGCATTCCTCTGTCGCACCCATCCTCACCAACCGTTTGACTCTTTGGTTTGGAACCCATGTCTTCATGGGGTGCCCACCCAACCAGATCTTTGGTCAAGTCACCACTTAACCTCCATTGCAAGTCATATTAGTGAATTTGTACTTGGCACAATGTTGCGTGCCCAAGTAAAATAACTTCACTTATAAAATAATCGAGCATCCGCTGACTCACCCAATTTGCATGTCTTGGCTCGTGGAGCGAGCGCGCACACCCAGGTCAAGTCCTATGGAATTATAGGTATATATACGCACAATATGGATGGAATCATAGAAAGTAATTGTAGCCAAAGATCGACATTAAAAATAGTGATCATATTTTCTAATTGTCTGAGTTATTTTCATTAAAATTGATTTAAATTTCTAATTGAATTTTTCACCGAAAGAGAGAGGGTAAAATCTCTATCATATCTATATCATGTTATTATTATCTCTGTATCAAGATATAATTGTATCTCAATATGATCTATTTTTGTATTCCACCATCAACTTTGTTGTGCACAACATAATTTATGCTTGCTTTGTTGCTAAGTTGAGAAGGAAGATGTGCAAAATCACCCATCCAACTAAAAATGGTATTTGGTGGAAATAAGATACCAAATGAGTGCTATATTCTCTAGATAGTGAAAAAACAAATTGAGAGAAAAGAACGAAAACTCAAACAATACGTTGGGGTCTATTAAATCCCAAATACCCTTTAGGAAATCTTTATGCCATAGAATTGGTTGCAATAAAGAAAACTAATGTCAAAACCACTTCTCGAGAGATATCAAAATAAATGGTCCTTCTATTGATGATTAGGTGAGTATATAACCTTCATATATTTTGGGTAATGATTTCGAGGGATTTTACGAGTTTTTTTTAAGGAACAATGCCTTTATATCTTGAAACAAGAAGATTTAGAGTTTGATAAACAAGATGAATTAGTCACATTCTCTTGTCTTGTCAAATTTCAAGTGATTAACCGGAGTGGGGGTCTTGATAGGATAGTGAGGATGGTGGCTTATTTCATTATAGATCTTGGGAAATTGAATTATCAATGTCTCTTGGAGGATGAATGCAATCCGGTTCTAAATCTTCCCAGGGTTACAACTGCTCAATTGGATCTCATCAATTCCCTCAACAAAAACAATATTGTTAGGAAATAAAAATGAAAGATAAATAAACATAAAAAGAACATAGAAACATGCACACATAAATCACACCATATTTATCATGTAAAACCCTTACAGGAAAAACAAACCAACAATAGATCTATTATTTCCGTTGACCAAACCTGACCAAGTTGACTAATCTCCCATCCCCAGCCAAGTGAGTCAAGTGAACCTTCACCACTCAACTCTTGACACATTATAATGGAGTATCACCATCATTTTAAAGGCTTTCATTAAATGTAATCCATGCGATCTAAATACACATGCTACCAAAACCATGTGCCATAAATGACAATTGTTGACCTAACAACTTTGACTATTTCATCGACTCAAGTTGATCTGGATTATTTTTGGCACGAAATGAGAGAGGAGATATAATAAATAAATGTACAATGATATATCAGATGTCCAATAATATAATAGAGATTTATCAAATATATAACCATAAACACAGAGATACATTAATACACAATTTATATTAATGAGCGAACTGTACAAGATTGTAAAAATATAGAGTGAAAGACTCGCTAGAATGGTGGCATCTTATCTCTAAGAAGAGATGTGATGGATACTCACATTCGCAAGAAGATGGATTAAAATGAGCATCTAAAGGCCTTTTTAACATAAAGAAAATCCAAAACCCTAACCTCGAAAGATGAAACGCCAACAATTTTGTGGACCCCGTTTTGGGTAGTTTGGTGTATCAACTTCCCGGGGGCGTAACTTTGGAATATGATCTCTGTTTGGGGTGCACGATAGCTTGTTGGAAATGTATCATCAAGGAAATTCATTTTGGGGGATCAATCAGAGCCCTTATATATCACTGTGGTTCTCGATCCCGAAAAAACTTCATTTAGGCCCTCAAAATGGCCCCAGAAGTTTAGGAACTCAAAACGTGCTAAAAATAGTAAGTTGCTAGAAGGTCATTTTGTGCCAATTGGAATACGTGGGTGGCCATAGATATACACTTGGATCAACCCTCCCTCCTTAGGAAGCAATGGTCTCCATTGTGTTGAGTTCCCGGGGGAGAGGGGGAAACGATTGTTGAATCTGAATCTTGGTGACCTGCTTGCCTTGTTGGAGACATTGCGCTGCTTGGTTTGTGGAAGGTTGTCATGAACTTGTTGCTAGAAGGGTTGAATCTATTCAACTAGTTGAGCTACATGAGATGACTGTGTGCAGAAGGAATATTTGTGCTTTGTTGCAATCTTGTCGACCTGCTTTTGTTGGATAGAAGGTGCTTGGACCAAGACTACAATGGTTGTAGTTTCCTTCTATTCACCTCTTGAACAGATCGTGAAGAAGTTGAATTTTATAGTATGAGATAATACCTTGAGGCATTGCTTAGGTGGGATGGTAGTCGGAACTACCTCTTGTATCCTATATAGATGACCCCCCAGAGTAACAATGACACTACGGGGTCAAGACTCATAAATAACATGGAGCTTCCACATATATGTTCCTCCCAAGAGAACATAAAAAACATCCAATAGGGAAACATCACATAATACCTCATCCTTGAAGGGATGGATGTTGTATGACAATCGACATTGTTGGCTGACATGAAGATCTCGTACCTAGTGAAGCCACCCGATGTTGTATGGTTGCGGGTGTGGTGTTGTTGACAATCCCAACTATTTAACGACCTCTGCTAAGATGAGGTTCTTCTAGCTTCTGCTATCAATAATAAAATGTAGTGGGGCCCCCTTCACCCACATATTTGAATTAAAAAAGAGCCCCCCATCTCTAGGATCTACTGTTTCTTCTGGTTGAATTATTGCAGTCGCGACAATAGCAGTGGGGTTTGTGTCGATGATCTGTCTTGTAATAGCATTTTCTGAATCAGATTCTAAATCATGGTTTGGATCCTTGTCTTTGATCTTGGACACCAATGACTATTTTGAGAGACATTCATCAGTGTTGTGCCCTGTGATTTTGTGGAAATTGCACCATTTTCCAGTGTCCTTCTTCATCTTTCTATTACCCTTCTTTTCTTGAGGCTTGGATTGGTTTTCTGAAGGATGGTTGTTAGGGACATATTTACCATACTTTGGTTGTTGTGTATTTGTAGACCTGAAATCCCTCTTCTTCTGGTGCTTAAATTTCTTCTTGATTTTAACAACATATCGATAAGCAACGTCAAGTGATCAGTTGTCCAGAAAATCCGTTTCAGTTTGGATGTATCCGTGTAGAGCCTTGCGGTATTTCAGAACCAAATGTTGCTTAGAGTATTTTATACCCAGCTTGGTGCACAAGGTATGGAAGGTATTGGTGAACTTTGACACCACTTGGCCCCTCTCTTGACGCAGTGTGGTCCATCTCATGTACCGGTCTTCATAGTTTCCAACACGGTAATATTGTTCCTTGACCACATCCACAAAAAAATCCAAAGTGGTATCAACCCCATATATTCCAAACTCCTATGTGGAAATTTTCTCCCAGTAATTTTCCCACCAATGTTTGACATGGGGAAGAGCCTTAAGGAGTGCGATGGTGATCTTTTCCCTGTCAAAATTTTTTTGAACATAGAAATAACCTTCTAGAAAATTTAACCATTTGTCTAGGGCATCTGCATCTATTTGTCCTTCAAATATGGGAATATCAAAATTAACTTGTACCTTGAAAGGAGAGGTGCCTCCAAAGTGGTCGCTTGATGAATATGCTCCTGCTGTTATTGCCAGGCGTTGAAGGACGTGGGAAAAATTCTCCATCATTTTGTCCCTTTGTCGCGTGAGAGCTTGCTCAAGCAACCGATTAATAGAATCTTCTGCTTCATCATTTTTATTTTCTTCCTCCATGGACGGTTTCTTGGGCATGCAAGAGTGATTTTCCTTAAGAGAGACAAGCTTAAGACCCAACTTTCTATACTTGGACCTCGTTGGGGACATGCATTGAAAAATAATTAAGAACATCCTGCTCTGATACCACTGATCCATATTATTTTCGGCACGAAATGAGAGAGGAGATATAATAAAGAAATGTACAGAGATATATCTGATATCCAATAATATAACGGATATTTATCATAGATATAACCATAAACATAGAGATACAGTAATACACAATTTATATTAATGAGAGAAATGTACAAGATTGTAAAAATACAGAGTGAAAGACTCACTAGAATGGTGGCAACTTATCTCTGAGAAGATATCTGACGGCTAATCACATTCGTAAGAATATGGATTACAATGAGGCTCTAAATGCCTTTTTAGCATAAAGAAAATCCAAAACCCTAACCCCGGAATATGAAAATCCAACAATTTTGTGAACCCCGTTTTGGGTAGTTTGGTGTATCAACTTCTCGGGGGCCTAACTTTGGAATACTATCTCCATTTGGGGCACACAATAGCTCATTGGAAAGGTATAATTGAGTATATTCATTTTTGGGCATCAATTAGAGCCTTCAATTATAATTTAGGTGCTTGATCATAAAAAAAATCATTTAGGCCCTCAAAATGGCCCCAGAAGTTTAGGAACCAAAAACCTGCTAAAAATAGTAAATTGCGAGAAGGTTGTTTTGTGCCAGTTGGAATAGGTGGGTTGACATAGATATCCACCTAGATCACAATTTTAACCTAAAATTACACCCTTTAAACTTGACTTGAGGTTTCCTATGAACAAATATGGCAAAACCTCCCTCAAAGTCAGGAAATTTGGGAATCCTGCATGCATCCCCTATCACCTAGGTATACATCTAGATTTTACCAGTGAAATTTACAACCCAGGGTATGCATGCCTAACCATGGATTATGATCATATGCCCATTTACATTCAACACCATTTAAATTTAATTTTTTTGTATTATTGTTATCCTGTCACGTATGCCAACATCCTGTCGCCTTTCCATTAATTTGACCAAGCCTCATTTCCTCCTATGGAAACCCATTCTATCAATACGATGCAATCATAATGGTCTACAATAATCTTATAGAGGAATTCCTTCAAACAAATATACCTATTATTACATGTTCCGACCATTAGCACTCTACCAATGTGCTGCCACTAAACCTTTTGGAGATTTCAAATCCTTGTTCATTCATATCCATAATAAGAATCAATTGGCATATGTGCATGCTTCTTTTTGTGACCACACAAGTTGTTGCACCAGATATGTTGCAAGAGAAAACTCCCCAGACCCTCAAATAACCAATCTAGGACTCGATTCAGACACTAATTCGAGCTTGACTTCTGTCACAACCTATAGAGTACCATTGTTTTCTCAACCTCCCATGTTACCTGCCACACTAGGATCATTCTACTGATGGGGACGAGATCAATTCACTATATTTTTTGAGATCGATCAATCACCAATAGTTAACAATATCCACACTAAGACACTCGACCTTTAATCCAATCCATTTCCTCTGTTGATCCCTCATTGGTGCATTACAAGCGCCCATCTAAGTGCCTTGCAAGCTTGGTGTAGTGTACAAGAATATGAGACAAAAATAAATATAACAATAATAGAGAAACATGAACACATAAACCACACACATTTCCTTTATCACTTTCAATATCCCTAAGCCTTAGGATACTAAAATATAGATCTATTTATGTATTTCTATTTCTATTCCCTTTCTTTATTTGCTTCCCTGGGATGTTGGGAAATTGGATTTCCCTCGTTGTATGAGAATGGATGTCTACCCCCAAGTGAAGAAACTTGAATGATTTAATTTCAAACAAACGAGATATATTGAAAGCTAGATGCAAAAATACTGACCGAAGTCAAACAATAATCATTATACTCATTTAAGGTGATTGGGAAAATATTAATTGAGTCCTTCAACCTTATACATGCAACATGTATTTGTAGTCATATTAATCATGTTATTGGACCTCGTACATATACAATAGATACTTACAAAAATAAATTTCCAAAGGGGCAATGGGGTGTGGGGGAAGTCCCCCCTCCCGCCACTCAAATCTATCCAAACTTCACAAAATTGTTGTTTTTCTAAGTTTTCTTGATAAAGTTTCATCCTTATCCCTAGTGGTAGCCAATATTTTTATGAAACATTTCAAAACTTTAACATTAAACAAATTTCTTGTAAATCCCAAATTTTTTCTTTGATTTGTTGAAAATACCTTTCTTGTTTGGCCTCACGACCTTCCTTCTTTGAAGTCTTTCCTGGACCATCTTAAC
>ML802365.1:212881-226752 GCA_009831015.1 Picea engelmannii
GCAAGAGAAGAGCCAAAACAATGTTGGAGTTCACAAATACTTTCCATACCTTGCGAACCAATATGGGTATCAAAGACTTCGAGTGACATCTGGTTCTAAAATAATGTGGGGCTCTGCATAGGTACATCGAAACCAAAATGGATTTCCTAAACATCTCATCTTTGGGAGTTGCCTATCAATATGTTGTCAAAATCGAGAAGAAATTTAGGCACTAGAACAAATGGGAATTCAGGTTTGAAAATATGCAACAACCAAAGCATGGTAAAGACAACCCTAACAAACAGTCTCTAGAAAGCTAGTCTGAGACACAGGAAAAGAAGGGTAAAGGAAAGACGAAGAATGACACTGGGAAGTGGTTTGAATTCCACAAAATCCCCTGGCACAACACCAATGAATGTCACTAAAAATGTCATTGGTGGTCGAGGTCAAAGACACATAGTCAAACCATGATTCATAATCTGATCCAAAAAATATGGAAAACATACATATCATTGACGTAGACCCCACTGCTATTGTCTTGACCACAACAATTCAACTAGAAGAACCAGTAGCTCCTGAAGAAGGGGAGTTCCTCTTCTATTCATAGATGTGGGTGAAGGGTACCCCATTGCATTTCATTGTTGATAAAAATAGCCAGAAGAGCCTAATCTCAACTAAGGTCATAAAAAATTTGGGTTTGTTGATAACACCACACCCACAACCATACAACATCAGGTGACTTCACCAAGGATGAGATATTTGTGTCATCCAACAATTTTGCCTATCCTAAGGCATCTAGCCCTTCAAGGATGAAGTATTGTGTGATGTTTCCCCTCTTGATATATGTGATGTTGTTTTGGGACAACAATATATGTGGAAACGTCATGCTGTCTATGATTCCAGACCCCGTAGTGTCATTATTACTTTGGTAGGTCATCTCTATAGGATACCAGAGGTAGTTCCGACTACTGATCCCCCAAAACAATGCCACAAGGTAATCTCTCATATTGCAAAATGCATCCTCTTCACAATCTTTTCAAAGGATGCACATAATACCGCTACAACCACTGCAGCCTCAACACCTTCTATCCATCAAAAATAGATTTTCAAAGAGAAAGAAGATATTTATTATTAACGTATAATGGTGCCTACACAATGCACCGTCAAGCCCAAAGAAAATAGTTTGGTGGAACATATTCAACCCCGCTAGCAACAAGCTTGTGACAGTATTCCACATACCAAGAAACACAACTTCTCCAACAAGGCACGTAGCTCACCAAGATTCAAATTCAGAAAATTCTTTCCCCTCTTCCCTTGGCACTCAACACAATGGAGACCATTTCTTCCTAAGGGGGGAGGACTGATCCAGGTGGATATTGGTGGCCACCCACCTATTCCAACTAGCTCCTCTTGTCATTTTTTAGTTCAACATGTTCTTTTGTATTTCTTTGTAATTGTGGTTTCTGCACTTCTGGGGTTGTTTGAATCCTTACACATCTTCCAGGTGGATAGTGGTGGTGGCCTCCCACCTATTCCAACTGAATTATTTTGGAATTTGTCATGTTGGCACATCTTTCTATACCTCCAAGGAATTTTTGGGGCTCTAAACAGTTTTTTCTTAGATTTACATGGTCAAACTATAGACAGAGTTAGATTTTGATGGCATAATGCATAGTTCTTGAAAATGACTTTCCAACGTGCCATCACATGCCTAAAATAGAGATCGTATGAAAATGTTACGACCCAAGAAAGTTAAGGTACTAACTTACCCAAATGGGGCCCACATGACTTTTGGAGTTTCATCTCCTAGGGTCAGGTTTTTGGATGTCTAGGGTTTTGGCATTCATGTTTATCATAAAAAATCCTTCAAAGCCTCATTGTAATCATCTTCTTGTGAATGAGTGTAGCCATCACATCTCTTCTCAGAGATAAAGCTGCCACCATTCTAGCGAGTCTTGCACTCTGTATTTTTACAATTTCTAATGGAAATCAATTATTGTTGTATTTATCTATTTCTGGAAAATTTCATGAGTATTTCATTGTAATTTCTCTACTTTCATTTGATTCTGAAAATAATCTGTATTAGTTTCCAATCTTCCCAAGTCAAGTTCCTTCTGAGTTTTGTTTGGCGTGCATTCCTCTGTCGCACCCATCCTCACCAACCGTTTGACTCTTTGGTTTGGAACCCATGTCTTCATGGGGTGCCCACCCAACCAGATCTTTGGTCAAGTCACCACTTAACCTCCATTGCAAGTCATATTAGTGAATTTGTACTTGGCACAATGTTGCGTGCCCAAGTAAAATAACTTCACTTATAAAATAATCGAGCATCCGCTGACTCACCCAATTTGCATGTCTTGGCTCGTGGAGCGAGCGCGCACACCCAGGTCAAGTCCTATGGAATTATAGGTATATATACGCACAATATGGATGGAATCATAGAAAGTAATTGTAGCCAAAGATCGACATTAAAAATAGTGATCATATTTTCTAATTGTCTGAGTTATTTTCATTAAAATTGATTTAAATTTCTAATTGAATTTTTCACCGAAAGAGAGAGGGTAAAATCTCTATCATATCTATATCATGTTATTATTATCTCTGTATCAAGATATAATTGTATCTCAATATGATCTATTTTTGTATTCCACCATCAACTTTGTTGTGCACAACATAATTTATGCTTGCTTTGTTGCTAAGTTGAGAAGGAAGATGTGCAAAATCACCCATCCAACTAAAAATGGTATTTGGTGGAAATAAGATACCAAATGAGTGCTATATTCTCTAGATAGTGAAAAAACAAATTGAGAGAAAAGAACGAAAACTCAAACAATACGTTGGGGTCTATTAAATCCCAAATACCCTTTAGGAAATCTTTATGCCATAGAATTGGTTGCAATAAAGAAAACTAATGTCAAAACCACTTCTCGAGAGATATCAAAATAAATGGTCCTTCTATTGATGATTAGGTGAGTATATAACCTTCATATATTTTGGGTAATGATTTCGAGGGATTTTACGAGTTTTTTTTAAGGAACAATGCCTTTATATCTTGAAACAAGAAGATTTAGAGTTTGATAAACAAGATGAATTAGTCACATTCTCTTGTCTTGTCAAATTTCAAGTGATTAACCGGAGTGGGGGTCTTGATAGGATAGTGAGGATGGTGGCTTATTTCATTATAGATCTTGGGAAATTGAATTATCAATGTCTCTTGGAGGATGAATGCAATCCGGTTCTAAATCTTCCCAGGGTTACAACTGCTCAATTGGATCTCATCAATTCCCTCAACAAAAACAATATTGTTAGGAAATAAAAATGAAAGATAAATAAACATAAAAAGAACATAGAAACATGCACACATAAATCACACCATATTTATCATGTAAAACCCTTACAGGAAAAACAAACCAACAATAGATCTATTATTTCCGTTGACCAAACCTGACCAAGTTGACTAATCTCCCATCCCCAGCCAAGTGAGTCAAGTGAACCTTCACCACTCAACTCTTGACACATTATAATGGAGTATCACCATCATTTTAAAGGCTTTCATTAAATGTAATCCATGCGATCTAAATACACATGCTACCAAAACCATGTGCCATAAATGACAATTGTTGACCTAACAACTTTGACTATTTCATCGACTCAAGTTGATCTGGATTATTTTTGGCACGAAATGAGAGAGGAGATATAATAAATAAATGTACAATGATATATCAGATGTCCAATAATATAATAGAGATTTATCAAATATATAACCATAAACACAGAGATACATTAATACACAATTTATATTAATGAGCGAACTGTACAAGATTGTAAAAATATAGAGTGAAAGACTCGCTAGAATGGTGGCATCTTATCTCTAAGAAGAGATGTGATGGATACTCACATTCGCAAGAAGATGGATTAAAATGAGCATCTAAAGGCCTTTTTAACATAAAGAAAATCCAAAACCCTAACCTCGAAAGATGAAACGCCAACAATTTTGTGGACCCCGTTTTGGGTAGTTTGGTGTATCAACTTCCCGGGGGCGTAACTTTGGAATATGATCTCTGTTTGGGGTGCACGATAGCTTGTTGGAAATGTATCATCAAGGAAATTCATTTTGGGGGATCAATCAGAGCCCTTATATATCACTGTGGTTCTCGATCCCGAAAAAACTTCATTTAGGCCCTCAAAATGGCCCCAGAAGTTTAGGAACTCAAAACGTGCTAAAAATAGTAAGTTGCTAGAAGGTCATTTTGTGCCAATTGGAATACGTGGGTGGCCATAGATATACACTTGGATCAACCCTCCCTCCTTAGGAAGCAATGGTCTCCATTGTGTTGAGTTCCCGGGGGAGAGGGGGAAACGATTGTTGAATCTGAATCTTGGTGACCTGCTTGCCTTGTTGGAGACATTGCGCTGCTTGGTTTGTGGAAGGTTGTCATGAACTTGTTGCTAGAAGGGTTGAATCTATTCAACTAGTTGAGCTACATGAGATGACTGTGTGCAGAAGGAATATTTGTGCTTTGTTGCAATCTTGTCGACCTGCTTTTGTTGGATAGAAGGTGCTTGGACCAAGACTACAATGGTTGTAGTTTCCTTCTATTCACCTCTTGAACAGATCGTGAAGAAGTTGAATTTTATAGTATGAGATAATACCTTGAGGCATTGCTTAGGTGGGATGGTAGTCGGAACTACCTCTTGTATCCTATATAGATGACCCCCCAGAGTAACAATGACACTACGGGGTCAAGACTCATAAATAACATGGAGCTTCCACATATATGTTCCTCCCAAGAGAACATAAAAAACATCCAATAGGGAAACATCACATAATACCTCATCCTTGAAGGGATGGATGTTGTATGACAATCGACATTGTTGGCTGACATGAAGATCTCGTACCTAGTGAAGCCACCCGATGTTGTATGGTTGCGGGTGTGGTGTTGTTGACAATCCCAACTATTTAACGACCTCTGCTAAGATGAGGTTCTTCTAGCTTCTGCTATCAATAATAAAATGTAGTGGGGCCCCCTTCACCCACATATTTGAATTAAAAAAGAGCCCCCCATCTCTAGGATCTACTGTTTCTTCTGGTTGAATTATTGCAGTCGCGACAATAGCAGTGGGGTTTGTGTCGATGATCTGTCTTGTAATAGCATTTTCTGAATCAGATTCTAAATCATGGTTTGGATCCTTGTCTTTGATCTTGGACACCAATGACTATTTTGAGAGACATTCATCAGTGTTGTGCCCTGTGATTTTGTGGAAATTGCACCATTTTCCAGTGTCCTTCTTCATCTTTCTATTACCCTTCTTTTCTTGAGGCTTGGATTGGTTTTCTGAAGGATGGTTGTTAGGGACATATTTACCATACTTTGGTTGTTGTGTATTTGTAGACCTGAAATCCCTCTTCTTCTGGTGCTTAAATTTCTTCTTGATTTTAACAACATATCGATAAGCAACGTCAAGTGATCAGTTGTCCAGAAAATCCGTTTCAGTTTGGATGTATCCGTGTAGAGCCTTGCGGTATTTCAGAACCAAATGTTGCTTAGAGTATTTTATACCCAGCTTGGTGCACAAGGTATGGAAGGTATTGGTGAACTTTGACACCACTTGGCCCCTCTCTTGACGCAGTGTGGTCCATCTCATGTACCGGTCTTCATAGTTTCCAACACGGTAATATTGTTCCTTGACCACATCCACAAAAAAATCCAAAGTGGTATCAACCCCATATATTCCAAACTCCTATGTGGAAATTTTCTCCCAGTAATTTTCCCACCAATGTTTGACATGGGGAAGAGCCTTAAGGAGTGCGATGGTGATCTTTTCCCTGTCAAAATTTTTTTGAACATAGAAATAACCTTCTAGAAAATTTAACCATTTGTCTAGGGCATCTGCATCTATTTGTCCTTCAAATATGGGAATATCAAAATTAACTTGTACCTTGAAAGGAGAGGTGCCTCCAAAGTGGTCGCTTGATGAATATGCTCCTGCTGTTATTGCCAGGCGTTGAAGGACGTGGGAAAAATTCTCCATCATTTTGTCCCTTTGTCGCGTGAGAGCTTGCTCAAGCAACCGATTAATAGAATCTTCTGCTTCATCATTTTTATTTTCTTCCTCCATGGACGGTTTCTTGGGCATGCAAGAGTGATTTTCCTTAAGAGAGACAAGCTTAAGACCCAACTTTCTATACTTGGACCTCGTTGGGGACATGCATTGAAAAATAATTAAGAACATCCTGCTCTGATACCACTGATCCATATTATTTTCGGCACGAAATGAGAGAGGAGATATAATAAAGAAATGTACAGAGATATATCTGATATCCAATAATATAACGGATATTTATCATAGATATAACCATAAACATAGAGATACAGTAATACACAATTTATATTAATGAGAGAAATGTACAAGATTGTAAAAATACAGAGTGAAAGACTCACTAGAATGGTGGCAACTTATCTCTGAGAAGATATCTGACGGCTAATCACATTCGTAAGAATATGGATTACAATGAGGCTCTAAATGCCTTTTTAGCATAAAGAAAATCCAAAACCCTAACCCCGGAATATGAAAATCCAACAATTTTGTGAACCCCGTTTTGGGTAGTTTGGTGTATCAACTTCTCGGGGGCCTAACTTTGGAATACTATCTCCATTTGGGGCACACAATAGCTCATTGGAAAGGTATAATTGAGTATATTCATTTTTGGGCATCAATTAGAGCCTTCAATTATAATTTAGGTGCTTGATCATAAAAAAAATCATTTAGGCCCTCAAAATGGCCCCAGAAGTTTAGGAACCAAAAACCTGCTAAAAATAGTAAATTGCGAGAAGGTTGTTTTGTGCCAGTTGGAATAGGTGGGTTGACATAGATATCCACCTAGATCACAATTTTAACCTAAAATTACACCCTTTAAACTTGACTTGAGGTTTCCTATGAACAAATATGGCAAAACCTCCCTCAAAGTCAGGAAATTTGGGAATCCTGCATGCATCCCCTATCACCTAGGTATACATCTAGATTTTACCAGTGAAATTTACAACCCAGGGTATGCATGCCTAACCATGGATTATGATCATATGCCCATTTACATTCAACACCATTTAAATTTAATTTTTTTGTATTATTGTTATCCTGTCACGTATGCCAACATCCTGTCGCCTTTCCATTAATTTGACCAAGCCTCATTTCCTCCTATGGAAACCCATTCTATCAATACGATGCAATCATAATGGTCTACAATAATCTTATAGAGGAATTCCTTCAAACAAATATACCTATTATTACATGTTCCGACCATTAGCACTCTACCAATGTGCTGCCACTAAACCTTTTGGAGATTTCAAATCCTTGTTCATTCATATCCATAATAAGAATCAATTGGCATATGTGCATGCTTCTTTTTGTGACCACACAAGTTGTTGCACCAGATATGTTGCAAGAGAAAACTCCCCAGACCCTCAAATAACCAATCTAGGACTCGATTCAGACACTAATTCGAGCTTGACTTCTGTCACAACCTATAGAGTACCATTGTTTTCTCAACCTCCCATGTTACCTGCCACACTAGGATCATTCTACTGATGGGGACGAGATCAATTCACTATATTTTTTGAGATCGATCAATCACCAATAGTTAACAATATCCACACTAAGACACTCGACCTTTAATCCAATCCATTTCCTCTGTTGATCCCTCATTGGTGCATTACAAGCGCCCATCTAAGTGCCTTGCAAGCTTGGTGTAGTGTACAAGAATATGAGACAAAAATAAATATAACAATAATAGAGAAACATGAACACATAAACCACACACATTTCCTTTATCACTTTCAATATCCCTAAGCCTTAGGATACTAAAATATAGATCTATTTATGTATTTCTATTTCTATTCCCTTTCTTTATTTGCTTCCCTGGGATGTTGGGAAATTGGATTTCCCTCGTTGTATGAGAATGGATGTCTACCCCCAAGTGAAGAAACTTGAATGATTTAATTTCAAACAAACGAGATATATTGAAAGCTAGATGCAAAAATACTGACCGAAGTCAAACAATAATCATTATACTCATTTAAGGTGATTGGGAAAATATTAATTGAGTCCTTCAACCTTATACATGCAACATGTATTTGTAGTCATATTAATCATGTTATTGGACCTCGTACATATACAATAGATACTTACAAAAATAAATTTCCAAAGGGGCAATGGGGTGTGGGGGAAGTCCCCCCTCCCGCCACTCAAATCTATCCAAACTTCACAAAATTGTTGTTTTTCTAAGTTTTCTTGATAAAGTTTCATCCTTATCCCTAGTGGTAGCCAATATTTTTATGAAACATTTCAAAACTTTAACATTAAACAAATTTCTTGTAAATCCCAAATTTTTTCTTTGATTTGTTGAAAATACCTTTCTTGTTTGGCCTCACGACCTTCCTTCTTTGAAGTCTTTCCTGGACCATCTTAACATAATCCAATTTACTATGGAGATTCAAAATGATAACTCTCTTCCCTTTATATATTTTCACATATCTCATCAACATAATGGAACCCTTACCCACCAAGTCTATAGGAATAAGACACACACCAAAAGATACCTTCATGCCCATTCTCACCATCACCTTACCCAAAAATATGTTGTTCTCAAAAATCTAATAACTTGATTCATTCAAATCTCTTCCCCCCATTTTCTTGAAAAGGAAAAATACCACCTTATTAAATCCCTTGTAGCCAATGGTTAATCTATTTCTAAAATAAATAGAGATTTATGTTAAACCCTCCATCCTAAATCCAAAAACCATCCTCTCTCTTCCACACCTCTAGATCTTATTCTCTTCATAATATTCAAGGAATAATAGATCATGTATCTAATATTTTGGATAAAAAGAATATAATATATATATATATATATATATATATATATATATATATATAAACACTATAAAACCATTAAATATTTATTTATAACTAATAAAGATGAATCTAATGCTATGTTGAGACAAGGAGTTTACCAAATTCCATGCTCTCGCAACAAATCATAATTGGCCAAACTGACAGATAATTTCACGCCTGCCTTAAGGATAATATCCTTGACACTTTACACAGCCGCATTTCTAAGTTAGTTGTCGTCAAACACTTTCAAAATTATAAACATATTATTTTCTTTGACCAGACCAAAATTCTTTCCTCAACCCCCTCTTACCCCTCTCATAACATTCAGGAAGCACTAGAAATTGAAAAAAATCCTAATAGTTTTAATCATGAAAATGGCTATAAACTTAGCCAATTTTGGAAATCCACTATCAATCATCTTGCTCAATAAGCCTTTCCTTCATATTTCACCATAATCCTTCTCATTTTTTCTCTTTCTTCATTCAACTCTTTATCATTCATTTCAACTTTTATTTAACTTCGCTTTTCAGTCTATTTATCTTCTTGCCCTTATCTTAATGTCAATTATTTACTTCTAACAACCCCCCACCTTTTTTGTTTTTAACTTAACATTTCCTTATTTCATATCAAGATTATTTTGATGTATTCCTCTCAAGTTAATTTATTTCATTTTTTATTTCTTTTTGTTTCTTTTCATTGTTTTTATTTCCACTTATTTTATTTTAATTCTTTTTAATTTTTAATTCTTTCCTGATCCTTTTCACTATTTTTTTATAAAAAGAACTAGAAGATTTATATTACCAAAAATTATAGCTGAAGCACGTAGATAAAATTACAAAAGGAGGATCCCATCTAATATCATGACATGTTCTATAAGGCTCTGAGATACTCCTAAAACTTAGAACGATCGAGTACAAAATGTGAGCATTAGGAAAGATAACACTATAATGTTGGACTAAGTATACTTGGTAATAAATTCTGAGAATCAAAAGGAAAAAACACTAACTTAGTTACCCATATGGAGAGACGACCTTGAAACCTTTATTCTCGAATTTTGTCCCCACTGCAGGAGAATTCAAATCTGGAAGAGAACTTTCATCTAAAGGGGATGATGCTACATCAAACTACTCATAATTAGGAGGATATGCCACTAGACATTGAACTTGAAGGGATTATGTATGAGTTCTAAGGGCTCCAACTTCATCCTCTGCATATCTCATGGACAATTGATGTTGACACCTTCGGGTTATCTGGCCCTCTTTAGAGTTTTGGCCATACTTAATGTTTGGACCTTTCAGTTTCTACAGGCCTTATTGCTCGTTTGATGGTTGATGGTGGTTTCTTTTGTTTGAAGCCTTTGTTTTTCTTTCTCACTAGTGTAGATTTTAACCTTGTATAATTAATTACTCGAAACAAATTCTTAACAAAAATAGAAAAGATACAATGTAATGCACACACACACACACATTACAAAGAGATTTTACCATGGAAAATTAAACTAGGAAAACCAACAACTTATTTAGAGACACACCTCTAATCGTTTATTCATCATATGTATTCATTGTTTACAATACAATATATAAGATCCTGTGGCATACAAAACCCTAATCCATTGACATGGATTAGTCAAAATCCCTAATTACTTAACCAAAATTAGAAAACCATCGGAAAAAACCATGTGACAAAAAACCACTAAAAACGGATACAAAAATCACCAATTGTTTTTTCAAGGGATCCCCCCCTTGTGACCCCTGAATAGGGGGCCTTCTCCCCCTTGTGACCGAGCTCCCCCTGTGACCCCCCCATGTGCCTAAAGCAATGCAACACATGGGGTTGGTCATGAAAAGAATATAACGCATACCCAAGAACCAACACCTACGTTTCTCAAACATTTATGTAGTGGTTGTTGGTGTTTCCCATTCTTGTTCCTCTGCAACCAAACCTATTATGCTTCTGAATTTAACCAAGTTCATTGAGGTTATGTAGCTCTCCTATTTAGAGTTTTGGTAATACTTACTGATTGGATATTTCCACCTCCACAGTTCTCCTACTCTTTCCATTCAATGCATCATTGTAATATCTTCAGTTTCAACTCCAATGCCCTTTTCAACACTAACAATTTTCTCTATTTTGGAGAGGGTTTTTTTCTACAGGTTTTTCTCTTTTTTTCTATTTGTAAGAGTCTATTTTGTACTTGGGTACTTGTTAACCCCTGGATTTTCTCCCTTGAGAATCCTAAGGGTTAATATCCATCATAGTCTATCTTGGCTGGCATTCAAATATTTTCCCAAATTTTTAGCACTTGTGTGATCTAGAGGTTGGTTCCCATCATAGACAAGTACATGACTATTATTGTGGTTGTTTTTGCTTCAAAGATAAAGTTAGCATAGTTTCAAGGATTTGAGAGAGATTTATGTATATAACATGCGACCCTACTTTTTAGGAGAAAATGAACAAAGACTCATTTGACATTTTTGAACATACAATGTCGGTCCTTGTATGATATTGAGTCCAAAGACATTTTTGGAGGATCTTGTAGGGACTTTCTATTTTGAGAAAGTAGAGAACCAAGGCTCATATGCCAAGTTTGAACGCATATTTGGATTCCTCATGAAAAATCAAATCCGATGAGTGCGGTATCATTGACATGTGACGATATTCTATTTTTAGTAGTGTCTATTTTTAGACATTTGACACATGGCGGTGTTCTCCTATTCATCCTAGATGTTTTTGGCAGTTTCCTATTTTTTAGGGCTAGACCCCTATTTTTAGCAGTTTCTTTTATAGCAGGGGTGGTTTCCTCCAAAAGATACAAGCGGTAGGGTCATATTCTTACATTTGGCAGTGATATATGTGTGGCATGTGGCAACTAGGTGGCATAATTAATGATGAGGTGCACTTTCCAAGGTTAAAAGAAAAATAATTAAGTTAAATAATGAGAAGTAATGAAAAGGGGGATTTTGGATGAGGTGCCAAGTCTCATGGATGTGATTAATATAATTAAGGATTAATTCACTCATTCTATTTCCCTCCACATGTCACTAATTCAACTTCCATGCAATTAATTTCATTAATTCCTCTTTAATTCCCCTCTTAAATGCTAAATCCCTAAAAAATAAGGTGTAATTCCTCCCTTATATAGCACATGTCTCCTCTTGGATAATTTAATCCTAAACAATATGTTTCTCTCCTAATTTTATCCTCCATGCATCCTCCCTCTCTCTTAAAACCCAAGCGCACATGTGGTGCATATATTGACTCACACTCCTTCCATCCATGCATGAGTGATCAGGATTATTTTCGGCACAAAATGCGAGCGGAGATATAATAAAGAAATGCACAGAGATATTGAAGATATTCAATAATATAACAGGAATATATCAGAGATGCAGCCATAAACACATGTATACAGTAATGCATGATTTCTATTAATGAAATAAATGTACAAAGACTGTAACATACAGAGTGAAAGACTTGATAGAATGGTGGTAACTTATCTCTGAGAAGAGATGTGACAGCTACTCGCATTCACAAGAACATGATTACAATGAGGCTCTGAAGGCGTTTTTACAATAAACAAGAATGCCCAAAACCCTAGAAATCCAAAAACCTAACCCTAGGAGATGAAGCGCCAAAAGTCATGTGGGCCCCGTTTGGGTAAGTTAGTACATCAACTTCCCAGGGTCGTAACTTTTGCATACGATCTCCGTTTTAGGAGTATGATATCTTGTTGGAAAGGTATCGTCGAGGAGATTAATTTTGGGGGATAAATCATGCCTTTGGATATCATTGAGAACCTATATTTCTAAAAACCTTCATTTAGGCCCTCAAAATGGCCCTGGAAGTTAAAACCTGCTAAAAATAGTAAATTGCCAAAATTGCCAGAAAACTGTTTCGAGCTAGTCGGAAGAGGTGGGTGGCCGCTGATATCCACCTGGATCAATCCTCCATATTTAGGAAGAAATGGTCTCCATTGCATTGAGTTCCTGGGGGAGAGGGAAAAGCGTTTGTTGGATCTGCATCTTGGTGAGTTGCTTGTATTGTTGGAGACATCACACTGCTCAGTTTGTGGAAGTATGTCAAGAACCTATTGAGGCCGAGGCTGTTCAACAAGTCGAGATACATGAGAGGAAGATATGTATAAGGAATATTTGCACTTTGTTGCAACCTTGTCGACCTACTTCTATTAGATAGAAGGTGCTTGGGGGGAGGTTGTAGTGGTATTCTATAGATATGTGTTGGGTATGTGTTATATTCTTTGCATGTGTGTGTGTGTGGGTGCGTCAGATATGACAACTACGTCTGACGATCCCTTCACCTAGAGCTCTCCCGTGTGCGCCGGGCGCTTTCCTAGGGGGGTCCCAACGGGGGGCAGGTATGCCCCCCCTGGTTACGCTATTTTTTGCTATTTTTAGCGGATTTGTAAATTAATCCCAGATTAAGGGATTAGGGTTTTGGTATCTACGGAATACCTAAAAACATTGTATATATTGTATGGTGAATGGTGAAATTCGATATAATGAAAATAAGAAAGGTTTTCCCAGTTGAGGGTTTCCGGTATAAAATCTCTGTGTACTCTGTGTATGGGCCATTGATTAATTTTTGTATTTCTTAAGAATCTATATGCAATGCTTTACTTCGCAGGTTTAAAACTTACATGTAGTATCAGAGCACGTTTTTGGCTTTAGAGGGACACCTTTGTTGCTGAGGGTTTGGCTCGGTCTTGATAGATCAAGTTTATCTTGGGTCTGTGATAAACCTAGGTTTAGTGGGAGCTTTTGCAGTGGATATTCGAGTAAAGTAAGAGGATTGGCGAGCTCATCTAGAATCGAGATAGATAAGTTCAACGGTGAAAACTTTGAGCTATGGAAGCTCAAGATGGAGGACCTTCTTGTAGAAAAAGAACAATGGATCGTTGTGGATCCTGGTACATAGCCTACTGGTACACCATCTACAAGCACACAGGCTACTGGTACACAACCTACCAGTACACAAACTAC